>SKCR01023405.1:0-49350 GCA_019454045.1 Zanthoxylum bungeanum | reverse complement strand
TGACCATTTGATTTATCTTGGCTAAATCCTAACCTAAAAGGAGATAAATGAGATAGAGTGAAAGGATGATAGTCATTCCACTTTCCAGCTTGTTTCAGTTTGGTCTCAGCATCTGCGTGGTTCTTAGGAAAATGTTCCCGCGTGTTTCGATGTTGTTGTTGAATTTGCTGTTGGCTCTAACTAAATTTTGATTCTACGCGCCTTTTGTCTGTTAGTTAACACTTAGCAGGCTATAGACCCGGCATGGTTCCGGTTCGGTTCCAATTTTTTTTTTTTCAATTAATTTAAAAATTGAATCTTAAATTTTTTAAAAATAAAAATGGGATTTGAAATTAGTAATTTGAATTTATATTACAATAAATTAAAAATAAAATAAAAGAGTTTGAACTTAAATTTTTAAAAATTTAAGTTGTCTACATATCCTATTGGGATGTGAGGAATCAAAGCTCACGTAATTCATTATTTTTTTTAGATAATTTCCCATTGTAATTATTTACAAATCATCATTATCCGTGTCTGTTGTTGATCCTTCAACTCTCGTTCCGCTTGCACTTGCAAATGCATTGTTGAACAAGTCTTCAAAGTCATCGAGTGCATCTTCTTGTTGCTTAATATCAGCTCGGATCCAATCATCCACACATGTTATTGCTTCTAAATTGCTTGGATGTAATGAAGACCATTTCGCTTCCAAAATATTGCCTCCTAAGTTGAAGGGCATGTTCAACTGCAACGGTGGAAACAGGTATTGTCAACCTCTTTAACAATAATTGATAAAACATGATATTCATTTTGATGTCGGTTCCACCAGTCAAGTACTTGATAAAATTTTTACTCACTAAAATTTCAGGAGGAAACTCGAAATTGGCTGATAAATAATTATCTAATTTCAGGTTGTTAGTCATAATTTCCCTCTGTTTTTTAATTCGTTGTAGTAACTAATGATCACATATGCTAAGTCTTGAATGTA
The DNA here is from genome assembly GCA_019454045.1 of Zanthoxylum bungeanum. Classification (NCBI taxonomy): domain Eukaryota; kingdom Viridiplantae; phylum Streptophyta; class Magnoliopsida; order Sapindales; family Rutaceae; genus Zanthoxylum; species Zanthoxylum bungeanum. The sequence continues at coordinate 48,383 of SKCR01023405.1, read as the reverse complement.
TTACGGGTTCACTACTAGATTATCCTGATGATTGCAAGTTATATCTATTGACATAATCATTAAATAAATCTATTAAATCAGTTTTTATATCATCTATTATTTTTCTAACATTAATTTTATCACTATTTATAAAAATTCATAGTAAGTTTGTAAGCCACTATTCAAACCCTTTAATTTAAATTTAGGATAAAAAATTGTGGCAATAAGACAAAGCAATGAAATATCTTTAAAATAAGTCAACAATTTTCTTTTCATAACAGTAATTACTTCAATTAAAGTAATATCATTAATATTTGAACTTTTAGCATATTCTTATAGAGTACCAACAATATGCAAGCATTCAACAAGAAATAAATTTATTGTAGGATAATAAACTCACTAAAAGTATTTTTATATCATTAACAACTTTTAAAATTTCTAAATTTTTTCACAAATATCCCATTGACCAGGTAAAAGTGTTATATGTTGAACATGTTGGAAAAAAACTACATAATACATATTTGTATTGAAAAACTTAAGTTAAAAGAAAATAAGTTTAATTACAATGAGTTCGAACATCTCGTGAAAATTTTACCGCTTTAACACCATTTAATTTACAAAACTTGGCCTATTCTCTCCCGACATTAGAATATGACCAAATACAATTAAGTGCAATCTTAATAGGATTAATGTGATGTTCTAAAAAATCAGATCATTTTTTAACACATAAATTAAGTACATGGCATGTGCAACGAACATGAAAAAATCGACCCCCAAATTTGGTTGGCATATTTCTTTTAAATCTATAATTGACGCAATATTTGCAGATGCATTGTCAAAATCAATTGTTAAAATTTTACCTAATAAACCATATTCATCAAAAATTACTTTAATCATTCTATAAATATTTTGTGCATTATGATACTCAAAAAAAACTCTAAATGCAATAAGTCATTTTTGTATGTTCAATGATGCATCATTCCAATAACAAGTCATACCCATGTATGAATGTGTTTTCCAATAGTCACTCCAAATATCAGAACAATTAGAAAGATGACCTTTAATATCATTAAATATTTCATTTAAAATAATTTTATCATCTTTGTATAATTTAAAAATTTATCAATTTGTTATATTTCTAGGCATTTTATAGACAGCAGAATTTAAAGCATTTCGAATATAATTAGTAAAAGTAATTTCTTTACCAAAACATAAAGAAAGATGTCCAACACAAGTAAATTTAGCAAATTTTTCTCTATTTTTAGCATCAAAATATTTAAATAAATCTAAAGTACATGCCCATTTGAGTTTGCATTGTATCAAGTCTAATTTCAGTGGCATGATGTCTATCCAAGTGTTTGTTCATATTGTCATAGCCGTCAGTAAATTTGTAAGATACATCACAATAGTTGTATATTGTTCTTGAACCTTAATTTTCAGTCTCGACTGAATGAAAATGAATTTTGAAAATATCGGAAGATCGAGACTTAACTTCTCTTCTCCATATACTGATACTTTGACCGCTCACTTGGGTTAGCATATTGGACATTGTGTTCTCAGATGTGCTTGTCATTTTTTGTTAATATTGAAGAATTGTAAAATTAAATCAATTGGATAAATTGAAAATGAGAGAATTGAGAATTGGTGTGTTGAAAAATGAAGTAAACCCATATTTATATATTTTTGGATTATTTGTGTGATACCTAAATTGTCCCTCAAACTAACTGCTTTATTAATATTATTAAGGGTAATTTAATAATTTTTATTTAACAAAAAAAATTAAAAATTAAAAGAAAAGCTAGCAAGGAGCCGTTGAACGGTTCCGGTTCGAACCGTTGGAACCGCTTGGTTCTTTTCGGTTCGGCTAGTGTAGAACCCTAACCGAACCAAAAATCGGAACCGATTGAAATCGGAATCTGTCGGTTCCTATCGGTTCGATTTCAATCCCGAATCGGAACCATGGGCAGGCATGAAACTACTTGTTAACCATTTGTTCGTTAAACTCGTTGACTATCAAGCTATTTTTTCCCTATAGTATAAAACAAGAAACTATTGATTAACCTCATGAATATTCACTAATCATTCAACGTTTCACAATACAACTACCAAGAGCATTCAAGAGACTGTTGATTAACCACCATAATTGGTCGCAAATCCACAATTCCATCAATGCCATTCTTGAGAGTTCATGAAACTCCCTTGAATCGCGGACAACATCCCAATTATATCAGAAATTCATATGAGTGTAGATGTCATAATTGGAATGTGCCTATAAGTTTATATTCTCATTTATGTTGTTCCATATATTTTGGGATCCTAACATTTCACTACTATTTGATATTGACATCCATGCTTATACTCAACTAGGTAACTTTGCAAATCATGTCTTTGGATAGCAGCCCTCTCCAAGTCGGGTCGTCCACAATAATAGTCAAAAGCGCGTCTATACCTGGGGTGTGCATTAATCGGTTTTAACCGATTAACCGAACCGTTCCGACCCATTTTTTTTATTAAGGTTCGGTTAATTCAGTTAAATCGGTTATTACGGTTAAAATTTTTAACTTTTTCGGTTATTCGGTTCGGTTACGGTTATGAGATTCGTATAACCAAACCGACCGATTAACCGAAATTAAACCATATATATATATTAGCGCGTGCGAATCCTTTAATTTTTTAGAGTTAAAATAGTCTGCATGTAAACTCTCAATTGGTTTGTAGTTATATTGATTTGATAATACTACCCGAAAATAAAATTGATAAAATTCAAATAACAAGCTGCATTAACAGTTTGGTTTTGACTCTTTTTAATTTCTCTCAAGAATTCAAAGGTAAAAATACATAAAATTTCAAATGTGTAGATTTTGCATCGTGGTGGATTCGTGACCCTTAAAATTTCTAACATGGCAGGTTTGGAAGGAAATCTGAGGCCGTGACAAACATCGATGATTTAAAAAATATTTCTCTCGCATGTAATTAAATATAGATATATTTAATCAAATGTTAGTTAGAATCGGTATTTTTAGAATCAGATATGTGATCGAATTAGTGATCCAAAAAATTTAATGCGTCAGTGGTTCGACCGGTTGAAACGTTCCGAAAAAATCGGTAGAACCACATACATCATGTATAATTTTACTAATTAAAAATTATAAAAAATATTAATTTTTAATTTATTGAATTGGTTAATAACCGAATTAACCATAACCGACTGAAATATAATGGTTGTGTCATAAATTGGTTAAATCGGTCAAACTTTTATTTAACCGAAAATTTCGGTTACGGTTAAAAAATCAAAGATTAACCGACCGAACCGACCGATGCACACCCCTATCTATACCGGTCGGCTTTGAGATTTGGGTGGCCTTAGGCGAATTCCTAAAAATAGGAGCCCTATGCTACAATTTTTTACCGTAATTTTTTTCCCAAAAAATGGGGGGCCTAGGCCACATCATAGGCTGCTTATTCCTTAAAGCTAGCTCTATACCGATCTCATACTCAACATAATGCATCTAATCTCATACTCGGCGTAGTGTCTGCTCTGATACCAATTATTAAAATGCATAGATAAAACTCATTTTTAAATACTGACTTATAATGGGAGGGTCCCTATAGACATATATTCTCATTTATATTGTTTCATGTGCAATTTAGTATCCTAACATAATGAAATCAAAATCTCAAATCTTTTCAATGAATTGAAATGAAAATGAAAGAGAACACTAACATGATGTTCTCATTTTTAACCACAATTAAATACCCAAAAATTAAATTCCAAATTCATGATCTCCTCAACCCAACTATCTTCTAGATTTTTCTGTGACCAATTATTATGATTGGAACTGTGTTCCTGTTAGTGACATGTAACAGGTACCAGCCAATGCAACATTCATGAATGCTCTCTCATTCCTCTTAAGTTCAAACATGTGGACAAGAAACACTGGAGAAGTTATGTACCATTGGGAGCATTCAATGGACATAGCAAATTGGTAGCATCCTGTATTGATTTTAAATCTTAAACCTGGTTTTAATTGGTCAAGAGAAGGCTGGCCATCTCTTTCACTAACCTAACATTTCACAGCAATTAACTGTCGAGTGCAGACTTTCTCTTGTGGTAGCTGATTCATTGTAATAGATGCAAGGGCCCAGATTCGGATGAGTTTGGTAAGGGCAAGTTACCAGACCATAACTGTTGCAGTACCATTATGATCAGGCAAATAATAATAATAATAATAATAAAAAATCATACTCAGTGCCTACAAGGTTCTTATCTTTGTTTTTTATTCACATAGAAGCCGTTTCTAATGTTCAAATTTGTGATCAAACGGATAATAAATTATGCTTTGTTTTATCTATTATTATGCTTTGTTTTAATAGTAATCAATAAATTATCCACTAAATTGGTGAGGAGTTCCTACCACAACTCATTAATTTAGCATGAACAAGAGTGGGATCAGTGGGCTGGAATGTGTGGGAGGTGGTATAGCCCAAATCTAATACATAACATAACATAATGTACTGTATAATTTATATTGATAATTACAAGTTACTACTCTACTAATATCAATAAGAATATAAGCTTTATTCCCATTTTATGTGTTCTGCTTCTAAGGTCATTTCCGTAATTTAAGGTATTTTTTCTGATTGTCAAATTTCACATCACTAAAGCTTTGTTAGTTACAAGTTGCTACCTTACAACAATAAATACAAACACTACTTTGGCCTCATTAAAGCCTCTATAAAAAGGCTGCAAGCTGTTGAACCAAAACTACAAAGCTAGCACAAGAAGTAGATAATTTAGAGGAGGAATGGAGTCAGTGACAAGGCAATCTTCAAAGTTTGGTAGTGGCGTGGGGCCAAATGGGCAGCACTCGAGCAGCAGCCATTTTCAGATGCCATTACATTATCCAAGGTTCACAAGAGCTGACTATGAGTCCATGCCAGAATGGAAGCTTGAAAGCTTGCTCAAAGAATATGGGCTACCTGCCACTGGAAATGTTGATCAGAAGAGAAAGTTTGCCATGGGTGCTTTCCTGTGGCCTAATTGAAATTTTTTACCTTTATGTTGGTACTAGTTTCTTCTGTTTTCTCAGTCTTTTAGTTTTGATTTTTGTCCAATCCCATGTGATAGCATTGCAGGGGATAGCTCAATTTCAAAGGCAAGTACTAAATCCATGAATAAAAATCCCGAAAAGTTATGGTTCTGGTGTAATATTATCCATTGCTTGTTTAGAAGCTGAAGCTGTGTGTGTTTGAGGAAATAAACAAACTTAAGCTTCTATTTGCTACTATCAATTTGTTGGAAATGATATGGTCAAACCTAGAACTTTTTACTTTGATAATGCCACCTCTTGTCTTCATGTAGTATAAAAAAAAAAAAAATGCCAAGATAAATAAAATTTAGTTAAAAGACAAAAAAAAAAAAAAAAAATTAGTGTTATTGTATTATTTTTTTGTTCCATTTAATGTTATTTTCCTTTTAACATTCCATTTCTCCGGAGGGCTACGCATGGCACTTGTTTATAATGCGGGCCAAATTATTATTTAAGAAGAATTCGAAAGAAATTAAAATATTAAAATTCAACAAGAAATATAGAGGAAAAGCAAAGACGTTTCAAATCAAACAAAATTATGATAGCCTTTCCCAAGTAATTATTCTTTTTACTATAACATATACTATTTGGAATTTGGAAAACCTGATTTTTAAGAGAGAAAAAATGAAAAGAATATATATATATATAGAAATAGAAATTTTCAGGTCCATATATACACATCTTATAATACACATAAAGTTTAATGGAACTCAATTTTACGGAAGCACCACATTAATTTTTAAAATTATTTATGCCACAACAGGGATAAACATAAAAAGAATTCAAAGTTTATTATACTCAACCACTTGAATACATGTTATTACCCACCGACTATTTTGGTGGGTAATTTTTTGATATTTATCGATGAAATACCGACCGAAAAGGATAAAATTAATTTATGACCAATTTCTGACATATTATCAATCGAAATATTACCGACCAAATATTCAATCTATTTTCGATCAGTAATACAACGTTAAAGATTAATTTGACGCCAATTTATGCCGCAGACAATCACCGTCCAAAATTTCATTCGGTAATTGATAATAAATAGCGACCAAATATTCATTTGGTCGTCAAAAGAATATTAATTATAAAAAATAAAAAGAATTAGTCATTTTACTAACTGAATAACGATCGGTCGGTAAAATAAAAAAATAAAAGATACATATAATAATAATAATAATAATAATTATTATTATTATTTATTATTATTATTATTATTATTATTATTTATTATTATTATTATTATATTACCTATATATATACACACACATATATTAACATTATATATATTATTATTATTACACACTCTTTACATATTATGAAAAGAAACATGCCATATCGTAATGACAACTATACTACACATTCAATCTTAAGGATAAGGGTTTAAGGCACAACAATTACATCAATTTGTAGAATTAAATATGGATTGTGCGGGTTTAGTCTGGGCCCGCCATTGTGTGGTACTAAGGCCCAGATGTAGGGCCCACCCATGGCAAGTCTTGTGCGGCCCATGGTAGGTCCTATAATGGTTTTAAATGTAGTCAGTTTACCGATCAAATGAAGTTCGATCGATATAGTTTACCGAGCGAAATATAATTTAGTCAGTAAAATCTATTTATTTATTCATTGGGTCAGTAATTTTACCGATCGAACTTCATTCGGTCGGTAATTCGGTCTATAAGTTATTGATTGACGCTATTTCGATTAGTAATTTATCAGCAACGAGTCAAATACCAACCGAAGATATTCAATCGGTAATCGTGATAACTAACTATATTTTTTAGATTACCGACCGAATATTCAGTTGGTAATGTCCAGTTTTCTTGTAGTGTTTTATGACGAGTGCTTATAATATACATTTTACAAAGGTATTTATTATTGATTTGCTCTAAAATTATGTTCTTGAATGTGTTAAATATATTAATATGTATTATTTTATTGTTTAGGATGTATTATATGAAGAATTGAGCAAAAACGAGTGAAAAAACCCGAAATTCCCGACTTGCACTAATGACTTTCTAATTTATATAGCTTTCAGTATTTTGACTATAACATTTTCATACGATGTCCAAATGAAGTGATTCAAGTTTCGTTGGAAAGATAACTCAATTATCTACAATTTATAGTCTATGTCGAAGACTGAATCAGACTCAATAATAGTCAAAATCAAGTTTGAACTTGCACGTAATGCATTGGCGAGCCAATGCAGGTTTGAGAGCGACATTGATGTGGAAGACTCCCAATTTGAATAGGAAACTTGGTATTTATGATATTTATAAAAGAATAACATTTAATGTTATATGAGATAAGTTTTTACAAAGGAAAATAAGCATTTTTAGAGGCTAAAACACTCTCTAAACACATCAATTATTCAAGAACAATTAAGAACAATAAGATCAAACAAGGATTAAGAAGAGAAGATTGAATAACTTGGAGATTGAAGATTGACAACCTTCATGATTTATTTTCTTTATCCATTCTTTATTAATTCTTTGTTATTTATTATATTGAATACCATAATGATTTTGTTAATCTTCCTCATCATGAACTAGATCTTGTTCTAGGATCACAATGGAGCCCAATATGAACTTTTATTAATTGAATATTTTTATCATTGATTTTTGACCTTCTATTTGGATTATTTATCTTTCTCTATGTTTAATGTATTCTATTATTTTATCACTAATAAGATAGTTGTGTAAACCCTAAGGAACTTAGAAAATGAAATTTTGGTTTTGTCTTAGAAATTAATAACGCGTGATCTCATTCTGTTGAATAGATTTCCGTTCAGGATAGAACTATACCTACAGGGCATGCGTAGCCATAGTTAGAACTTAATGAGTTTGACTTAGATTCATTTTCATAGGAATATAGGTAATTAAACTAAGTTGAGCTTTTCTATTTGACCATCATAAGAGGCTTGTAGATAACTTTGTGTTCTAAATTAGTAATCATTATAGTTGATCAGTTATAAATATATGAGATTAATTTAAGGGAATATTTTGGGGAATTTGCGATCTTAGTTCTTCTTATCTTGATATTTTCTTGTGCTTATCATCTTCTTTCATTTTACTTATTTTTTTCCTTGGTTAATAGTTCTCTCTTATTTAAACCCTAGTTTCAATAAGGTTGGGGTTGATAAAACTTTAGAATTAGACGGTAATAATGATTCCTCATGTGATCGATTTTCTTATACTACTTATTCTATATGTGCGCTTGCGTGCCATATAAAATCGCGATCAAGTTATAGACGTCGATGTCGAGTAATTATTTATTATTTTTAGTATTTGGGTAATCAATCTTAATCTTATGTAGACATTTTTTTTTGGTTACTTTTAGTTTCTTTTTTTTTTTTATTTTTCAGGTGTTCGCAATAATGAAGTACCATTAGGCGATGGGAGAACCAAGAGCTTTAAGAGATTATGTTATATCCCATGTTGGTGAGATACAGTCTGATCTTCTGAGGCCTGTTGTCCAAACCAATAACTATCAGTGAATGTTAGAGACAAGTAACGTAATGTATGCTCAAGCTTTTCAAAGCATAATAATGAGTTGTGATATATGTGGGGATAACTACCATAGTGATCATTGCACGTTCAACTACGATTCAGAGTGGCAAAACCATCAGAATTTTACATTGCATAATAATGAAAGTCTTACATATCCCACTGAACCATTATATTCTTTTTATCCACCGTAAGATCAAGAATTTCCTCAAGAACCAAAATTATCTGTAGCGGAATTGCTAATACAAATGATCAATCATAAAAAGTTTCTTACAGAGTATAACAAGAAACGTGAAGAATACTGCTAAATTGGAAGCATTTGTACAGAGTCAAACGATAATTTTTTTGAAAACATTGGAAGCCCAAATACGCAGCTAGCCAGTAACCAGAGCTATAGAAGTCAAGGAACACTAACATGTGTCACTACAAAAGACCCATGGAATCTTTTTATCATTGATTTTTGACCTTCTATTTGGATTATTTATCTTTCCCTATGTTTTATGTATTCTATTATTTGATCGCTGATAAAATAGTTGTGTAAACCCTAAAGAACTTAGAAAATAGAATTTTGGTTTAGTCTTACAATTTGATAGCGCATGATCTCATTCCGTTGAATAGATTTCCGTGCAGGATAGAACTATACCTACAGGGCATGTGTAGCCATAGTTAATACTTGAACTTAATGAGTTTGACTTAGATTAATTTTTATAGGAATATAGGTAATTAAACTAAGTTGAGCTTTTCTATTTGACAATCGGAAGATGCTTGTAGATAACTTTGTGTTCTAAATTAATAATTCATTATACTTGATCAGTTAAAAATATATAAGATTAATTTAAGAGAATATTATGAGGAATTTGCTATCTTAGGTTTTCTTATCTTAATATTTTCTCAAGCTTATCATTTTCTTTCCTTTTACTTTATTTTCCTTGTTTAATAGTTCTCTTTTATATAAACCCTAGTTTCAATAAGGTTGGGGTTGATAAAACATTAGTATTATATGGTAATAACAATTCCCCATGTGATCAATATTCTTATTACTACTTATTCCATATGTGTACTTGCGTGTCATATGAAATCGCGATCAAGTTATAGACGTCGATGTCGAGTAATTATTTATTATTTTTAGTATTATGGTAATCAATCTTAATCTTATGTAGACATTTTTTTATTTTTTATTTTTTTGGTTACTTTTAGTTTCTTTATAGTTTTTTATTATTCAGGTGTTTGCAATAATGAAGTACCATTAGGCGATGTGAGAACCAAGAGCTTTAAGATATTATGTTATATCCCATATTGTTGAGATACTGTCTGATTTTCTGAGGCGTGTTGTCCAAACCAATAACTATCAGTGAATGTTAGAGACAAGTAACGTAATGTATGCTCAAGCCTTTTAAAGCACAATAATGAGTTGTAATATATATGGGGATAACTACCCTAGTGATCATTGCATGTTCAACTACGATTCAGAGTGGCAAAACCATCAGAATTTTACATTGCATAATAATGAAAGTCTTACATATCCCACTGAACCATTATATTCTTTTTATCCACCGTAAGATTAAGAATTTGCTCAATAACCAAAATCATCTGTAGCGGAACTGCTGATACAAATGGTTAATCATAAAATATTTCTTACATAGTAGAACAAGAAACGTGAAGAATACTGCTAAATTGGAAGCATTTGTACAAAGTCAAACGATATTTTTTTTTTTGAAAATATTGGAAGCCCAAATACGACAGCTAGCCAGTAACCAGAGCTATAGAACTCAAGGAACACTAACATCTGACACTACAAAAGACCCATGGAATCTTTTTATCATTGATTTTTGACATTCTATTTGGATTATTTATTTTTCCCTACGTTTAATGTATTATATTAGTTGATTACTAATAAGATAGTTATGTAAAGCCTAAAGAACTTAGAAAATAGAATTTTGGTTTAGTCTTAGAAATTGATACCGCGTGATCTCATTCTATTGAATAGATTTTCGTGCAGGATTGAACCATACCTACAGGGCATGCGTAGCCATAGTTAGAACTTGAAATTAATGAGTTTGACTTAAATTAATTTTCATAGGAATATAGGTAATTAAACTAAGTTGAGCTTTTCTATTTGACCATCAGAAGAGGCTTGTAGATAACTTCATGTTCTAAATTAATAATTCATTATAGTTGATCAGTTATAAATATTAGATTAATTTAAGGGAATATTATGGGGAATTTGCGATCTTAAGTTCCTCTTATCTTCATATTTTCTCGTGCTTATCGTTTTCTTTCCTTTTACTTTATTTTCCTTGGTTAATAGTTCTCTTTTATTTAAACCATAGTTTCAATAAGCTTGGGGTTGATGAAACTTTAGTATTAGACGGTAATAACAATTCCTCGTATGATTGATATTCTTATACTGTTTATTCTATATGTGTGATTGCGTGCCATATAAAATCACGATCAAGTTTTAGGCGCTGATGTCGAGTAATTAATTATTATTTTTTAGTATTAGGGTAATCAATCTTAATCTTATGTAGACATTTTTTATTTTTTTTATTTTTTTTGGTTACTTTTAGTTTCTTTTTAGTTTTTTATTTTTCAGGTGTTCGCAGTAATGGAGTACCATTAGGCGATGGGAGAACCAAGAGCTTTAAGAGATTATGTTATATCTCATGTTGGTGAGATACAGTCTGATCTTCTTAGGCCTGTTGTCCAAACCAATAACTACCAGTGGATGTTAGAGACAAGTAACTGTTGGGGTTGGTACTCAGAGCGCCAATCCGGACCGTATTTATGTCTGATTCATGAATATGAACAATCCATTTTTCCATAATATTACTTATTTATGGTTGCACCTCTTGTTTTTATATACGTATTCGATCTGATTACAATTAGATTGAAACTAAAAGTTGTTTAGTGATATGTATATATTAGACAAAGGCCCGATAATATATAATGCAGTACACAGTTACAAAGCTAGTTTATAATTGACATTAGGAAGTCACTGCTAAATGTATATTATCAAATATAGTTCCTGGTCAAGATTCACTAACACGAGTCGGTTAGTCAAATCTGTTGAGACCAGTACATGTCGTATATCGAGACTTGGTCTGATGGTTTATCCCAATGAACCATGAGTCTAGGGAGACTCGTATAGACGTGTAGGTGTTTATAGTGGATAAACATTGAACGACTCACCGAAGATTCTTAATGGATGGTACACCAACGTCAATAAGAATCTTCTCGGGTTGAGTAGCATAGTGGTCCTTCGACTTGAGATACCACTGTGGATGTATAAGACATCCTCCACACTTAGATGACAGTCACGTCACCGATCTATTTAGATCAGACCTCCTCATGTTCATCCTGTGTGTATCAAGATAGGATCCGTCAGTTATGTGTACAGAGCATATGTAGTCCATATATGATTAGTACTCTGTTAAATCTGTGGCCACAGTATACTTCGGAAGTAAGTTCCGAATGTTATTTAGAGATCGCTAATAGATACGTCGACGAGATAATACCTATAGAGATTTGACATATACATCTATATCTCTGGTATTATCCGGATACCTGTGACGGATGGATTATACGTATGCAATGAACTCGACCCGTATGATTCAGCTAGTATATCCGTGGTCGTCATAATTTACGGGTGGGTAAATTATGGACACGAAATTAGATTTTATGACGGATATACCTGAATCTAGAGAGTATCACTAATGAAATATACTCGTAGAGCACTAGGGCTGCATTTATGAATCATACTGATTATTTATAAGTCGTTTAAAGGTTAAACGAAAAATACATGTGAATGAACCTAATAGTCATTTCTTAATTATTGTGTATTTGTACTTAATGATAGATTTTGTTAAATACACATTAATTAAATGTCAAATTATGATATTTGACATATATCATAAATATATATGTATTTGGATATTTAAAGTAAATATTATACATATATTTAAAATATTTGTATTTAAATAATTATTTAATTATTTAATTGTTAAATAATTAAATTAATTAAAAATATAAATATCCTAAGTTTGTGATAGTTTTGGAAATGCTTTAGTTTCCATTGTTGACTTGTTTGGAATCATTAAAGTGTAATGATAAAAAGCAAATGCAAGTTGATTAAAGCTTTAAATGAAACAAAGTAAAAATATCTAGATATTTTTATTTATTTTGCTTCCAATTTCGGCCAAGGGCTATTTTTGTGAAGTATATATTGTTTTGTTTCATTTTTAGGGTTTAACAAGTTCATTTGAGACAAAATAAACATAAAAGAAGTTGAGAGAAAAGCTTCAAGGCAAAAGGAAAAAGCTTGGAAATCTTTGAGTTTTGTAAGTTTTTCTTTAAAGCTTTCAACATGGAAATTATTTCTAACATTCTTGGCATCATTTTGTGTTTCTTTGCATGTAAGTGAGCTTAAACTTGTTTTAAAGCTTTACTTTTGATTTTTGGAAAATCAAGTTGCCATTCTAAAGTTGGTAAGCCACTCCTTGGAGACCTAGAATTGTTCTAGATTTGTTTCAAATTGGTGAGGCTAGATTGGTGAAGTTATGAATGGATTAAAGTGTTGGATTTTGTAAATTTGATGAAATTGGACAATTTGAAGAAATTGAAAAATTAGGGTTCATAACCACTCCAAATTTGGGAATTTTCATATGTGTTATGTATTATGGTATGAATATGATGCATTTAAATTTTTGGGTTGATTGGATTTTCTCTTGGCATGTTTTCAATAAAAGGGATCAAAATGCAATTACTTGAAAATTGGAGGTAGTCACGACAATTAGGAAAAAATTGGGGGTTTGTGTTAAATCTGATTTTGATGCATTAGATGTGTTGAAAAACATTTTAGAAATGATTTAGAATCATCCAAAATTGTATTTGACAACTTTTGGACTAAAATGATCAATTTACAAAGTTTTGAGGCAATTCGATAATTACCAAGAAATTTGATCTCTTGTGTAATTTTTCAGAATTTGATAATTGGATAATTAAATAAATAAGTTTATTTGATTAATCCAAGAAAAATTTTGAAATCGGAAAATTTTGATTTTCCGTGATTCCGTTGTGTTACCGATATTCCCCCTTAAAAACCCATACAAAATGGTATCAGAGCGAGTCTGATTCTGGAAACCCTGATATGATTAGCCCTTTAAAAATCTAATATTTATTCTTTTCTTTACTTGATACATGCATGCTTTCTTTTAATTTGATTACATTTAAAGTGTATGACACTTTATGGAATATCCCCGCTTAATAAGGTTTTAAAGTAACTGATATTTGGAATACTTGTTTCTTGGTCAGTCTTGTCAATACGGTTTATAAATATTTTTCCGTGACTACATCCGAGACCGTGCCTCTGCTGTGAGGGTGTAGCCGATTGAGATATATTTATGCCGGATGTATATAGATACTAGATAAATTCAAGCGAAAGCGGAATCCTGAACGTGCCATAGCTATCAGGGTTACACAAGTAACTTGAGTTTATCATTGACGAGTTTAACCTTGGTACATCTCCTTGTGTGCCTGCCTTAGCAGCGACAACGAGAAACGACCAGGACCGGAACCTCGGAGTCACTATTGAGTGATTGACAAATGAGTTTTCTACCTGTGAATATACGTAGACGAGACCGTGCCTCTGCTGTGAGTCGAAATATATTCATGGTGTCCACTTCCCATTATGGAATTCGATTTAATTATTGAATTCTCGTTTTTCCGTTGGGGATTACGATATTACGTAAAATAGTGGGAGGCACTGTTAAGTTAAAATATTCCATAACTTAGGCAGTGTGTATTATTATGGAAATTGCCGCTTGTTTGTTTCCTTATTCTATTGTTTATATAGAATTACAATTTATTTACTGCACACATATTTTGATATGTTATCTGACTTGACTCTTGGTTGCAATTATTCTAGAATAGGTTCTAGATACTACTTGACTAGGATATTATTAGATTGGTCTAAGCCATCGGGAACTGTTGTTCCGATTTTCTTGAAAAATCAAGATGGTTAATGACTTAGTTTCTAAGTCATGATAGATAATCTAGATAGATATCCCTTTTAGGATATAATATTTTAGAGAGAATAGTTTCTTATGCAGTAAGAATTGACTTGAATTAGTTCATGTCTCGAGATTCTTGACTGGCATTAAGAAAGCCCCATTAGGTATTTGTTTATCTAGTAATGACATTTCTTAGCTTTAATGACCTTTAGAGGCAATGTGTCTGACACAATTTGCTAATCAGTTATTTGCAATTGTTGTGAGTAGTTGAATGCAAATAGTAAAGCTAAAGAAAGGAAATGCGTATAGTTGTGTATAAAAATATCGATTTTCACAATACTACAACTATAGGTATTAGATATCAGATCTCCCGTCTAGTTATTTAAAATATTAGTTAACGATTGTTTTGATATTTGATATCGGAACTTGCGACGATTTGATAGTTACTTGTTCTTTATAAACAATTGTTATATATTTTAAATATAACTAGTAGTGTCATTGACGTGGATATAAACATTAAGAAAAATTATTCGGTAAAGTAAATAATTTAGAACGGTGTGTTTTGAGATTTTATCACTTAAGCATTGGATGCTTATTCTGTATGGTAAATGATGGTTTGATACGAGATCACACCACATATCCTTATCCATTTAATGAATATTGTATTCAGGAAGGTGATTAAAATCTCGTTTAACCAATAATTTGTCATTGGACCACCCGATTTATTAAACTGATACATTAGATGTATGTAGTTTAATGAATTGTAATTGCTTAAGGTAGTTTTCTTTACTTCATAACTTTTTATGAATTGTCATAACTTAGTTACGTGTTTCTGAAAGAACACATATTGAACGTCTTGAAATGATCAAGTACTTTCAATCTGTTCTGATGAAACGTAGGTTGAACATTTTTGACTTGTTCAAATATATTCGATCTGAAGTTTTTTTGAGAACTCTATCCTTAAAATTCATTACAAGTCTTTGAACTGTTCAAAGATATTTGATACGATCAAACATATGAATTTAAAGCAATTAGTTCTAAGGTTATTCAGTGAATATGATTCATATTCAATATTATTCTTCCACGATTCCATCTTGATGGAATTGAGTAGTGGGAGCAGTCAATCTTATATGATTTGATTCGTTTGATATTGAATGTTACCGAATTAGTTTCAATACTCTTGGGGATATGCTCCAGTAATACTAGTTCATCTTTTTAATTTACGTTCCATTAATTTCTACAGTTACATTTATGATATGTATAGATTGAAAATCCGAATCTTGAAAAGTTTGAGATTTGAATCTTTCTTTTATATAATAGTTATATAATGGAAATTACTTACATCTCGGAGGTATAAGTAAAAGTTTATCATTTATTCTTTTTATAGAATATTGTATTCTATTTGATAGAATATCTTTCCTACGATCCTAAGTAATAAAATTATTTTATTACTTGGTGTGTAACATCAACTGTTAACTATTTTAGAAAAGACTTGACTTATTGAAGTCAAATGTGAGAATGATAAATTATAAATGGAACTACGTAATTAAAAAGATGAAACAACCCTTATACATCTTCTATATAAGTCTAATAGGATATTGGAATCATTTACGAGTATTTGATACTTAATGGTTCTGTTGTTTTCTTACCGAAGAAAATTATCCTATAACTTATAATGGATGCGATATTTGATATCGATTATGGAAGTTCACCATTGAACCATAGATCTAAGATTGTTCATAGCTTACTACAATCAAGTTTTGAACTTGATTAAGCTTTTATTATGAATTAGTTCATGATATGTGCTAATTGTTTGCGCAACGAAAGCCGTGTGAGTTTATTAAAAGTTTGACCTTTATAGTATGACAGTGAGAAAGATTATACTCAGCAATCTATTGTAGATTCTGAGGAAACTTGTCTCTAATCACACTAATTGAACAATTAAAGATATATTGGTTAATGTTGATATTAAACTGTATATTTTAGCTAAAGAATGCAAAGTGGCGTTTTTAAATGACTTATTCAGATAAGAGATCAGTTGTGATTTCTTTGTTTAAAGAGTTCATTCTGGAATGGCCCTAGAGTTTGTGTTCTGCTGAGATCGCAATTTAGTGTGCTAACTTATAGAGCCTATTGTAGACTCGGATAAGTCTTCCGGAAATCTGTGTTCTCTGTTTTTGATATCGTCAAATTGTCTAATCTTGTCAAATTATAGAGAATACATATGTGATTGAAGGGTTAGTGGGAGCGTAAAAATTACTTTCTAGTGTTATATATCCTAACGACATTATCATTATTATGGTAATAATGAGATGTTTGTAAGGTAAAAGATTTACCTAAGTCTTCTTTACTCCGTGAAAGCAGTGGGAGTAGTCTCTATTATATTTGATATAAAGTTTTATATAAGATATAAAACTAAGAGACTTGTGAGATACTCCTATTATTCGTACATTAGATATGATCTAATAAAGGACATAACTAGGCTATCTGTATGACAGTTAGTATAACTGTTGGACAATTATTGTGTGTTTTATATAAAGTATTCATCTTTCGTAAAAGATGATTCCTTTTTTGAAAGAGATATTGATTAGAATGTCTAATCAATCTTATGTATCATTTGATGATGACATAATAAATACTTTATTATGTGCGATTGTAGATATCGATTTAATCGTAATTGTTACGAGTTATTTTGATATCCTATAGACCATATGATAGATCTTGAAACATGTTCTTTGTGATCTTTGAGATATTAAGAACGATTTTCTAATTCATGGAGAATACAGTCTGCAACTATTAGGGTCATATTAGTTTTGAGACTAATTATGACGTTAGACAGTCTACATCATAAAGAGTCACAAAAGATGCAGTGGGAGTGTCAAGAAGGATTCTACTATTTAGTGGAATTAGATGCAACTTATGAAGTATTGACTTATGAAGTTGCATATTGATCTTAGAAATTAGAAGTTTTATATTGGTGTTGTGCTTGCGGTTGTCCGCATAGTATTTTGGATTTGATCCTTGAATACTTGGACAACTCAGTAGCTGTAGCACAATACTGATGTAGTGTCTGATTCATATTAATGTATAATTTAGATTCTACAAAATATGAAAGATACTGGCTATGGGAAACGATTGGGTTTGTTTGACAAACTCATTATGTTATAGCGGACTTACTTCTTGTTGCATATCTCTTAAGTGCTAGGTGAGCTTTTTAGGGCTATGTGTATACGATACACATTGAGATGTATATATGATACCATGGATTAGCACAAGAGCAAGTGGGAGAAATTGTTGGGGTTGGTGCTCAGAGCGCCAATCTGGACCGTATTTATGTCTGATTCATGAATATGAACAATCCATTTTTCCATAATATTACTTATTTATGGTTGCACCTCTTTTTTTTATATACGTATTTGATCTGATTACGATTAGATTGAAACTAAATGTTGTTTAGTGATATGTATATATTAGACAAAGGCCCGATAATATATAATGCAGTACACAGTTACAAAGCTAGTTTGTAATTGACATTGGGAAGTGTCACTGCTAAATGTATATTATCAAATATAGTTCCTGGTCAAGATTCACTAACACGAGTCGGTTAGTCAAATCTGTTGAGACCAGTACATGTCGTATATCGAGATTTGGTCCGATGGTTTATCCCAATGAACCATGAGTCTAGGGATACTCGTATAGACGTGTAGGTGTTTATAGTGGATAAACATTGAACGACTCACCGAAGATTCTTAATGGATGGTACACCAACGTCAATAAGAATCTTCTCGGGTTGAGTAGCATAGTGGTCATTCGACTTGAGATACCACTGTGGATGTATGAGACATCCTCCACACTTAGATGGCAGTCACGTCACCGATCTATTTAGATCAGACCTCCGTCTGTTCGTCCTATGTGTATCAAGATATGATCTGTCAGTTCTGTGTACAGAGCATATGTAGTCCATATATGATTAGCAGTCTGTTAAATCTGTGGCCACAGTATACTTCAGAAGTGAGTTCCGAATGTTATTTAGAGATTGCTAATAGATACGTCAACGGATAATACCTATAGAGATTTGAAGTGTACATCTATATCTCTGGTATTATTTAGATACCTGTGACGGATGGATTATACGTATGCAATGACCTCGACCTGTATGATTCAGCTAGTATATATGTGGTCGTCATAATTTATGGGTGGGTAAATTATGGACACGAAATTGGATTTTATGACGGATATACCTGAATCTAGAGAGTCTCACTAATGAAATATACTCGTAGAGCACTAGGGAAATATTTATGAATAATACTGATTATTTATAAGTCGTTTAAATGTTAAACGAAAAATACAAGCGAATGAACCTAATAGTCATTTCTTAATTATTGTGTATTTGTACTTAATGATAGATTTTATTAAATATACATTAATTAAATGTGAAATTGTGATATTTGACATATATCATAAATATATATGTATTTGGATATTTAAAGTAAATATTATACATATATTTAAAATATTTGTATTTAAATAATTATTTAATTATTTAATTGTTAAATAATTAAATTAATTAAAAATATAAATATCCTAAGTTTGTGATATTTTTGGAAATGCTTTAGTTTCCATTGTTGACTTGTTTGGAATCATTAAAGTGTAATGATAAAAAGCAAATGCAAGTTGATTAAAGCTTTAAATGAAACAAAGTAAAAATATCTAGATATTTTTATTTATTTTGCTTCCAATTTCGGCCAAGGGCTATTTTTGTGAAGTATATATTGTTTTGTTTCATTTTTAGGGTTTAACAAGTTCATTTGAGACAAAATAAACATAAAAGAAGTTGAGAGAAAAGCTTCAAGGCAAAAGGAAAAAGCTTGGAAATCTTTGAGTTTTGTAAGTTTTTCTTTAAAGCTTTCAACATGAAAATTATTTCTAACATTCTTGGCATCATTTTGTGTTTCTTTGATGTTTTTTCTTCTATTATAGTTTGTTTTTATTTGGTTGAGAACTTGTGTGAAATATTGATGCATGTAAGTGAGCTTAAACTTGTTTTAAAGCTTTACTTTTGATTTTTGGAAAATCAAGTTGCCATTCTAAAGTTGGTAAGCCACTCCTTGGAGACCTAGAATTGTTCTAGAGTTGTTTCAAAGTGGTGAGGCTAGATTGGTGAAGTTATGAATGGATTAAAGTGTTGGATTTTGTAAATTTGATGAAATTGGACAATTTGATGAAATTTGAAAAATTAGGGTTCATAACCCACTCCAAATTTGGGGCTTTTCATATATGTGATGTATTATGGTATGAATATGATGCATGTAAATTTTTGGGTTGATTGGATTTGATCTTTGCATGTTTTGAACAAAAGGGACCAAAATGCAATTACTTGAAAATTTGGGGGTAGTCATGGTAATTAGGAAAAAATTGGGGATTTGTGTTAAATCTGATTTTGATGCATTAGATGTGTTGAAAAATATTTTAGAAATGATTTAGAATCATCCAAAATTGTATTTGACAACTTTTGGACTAAAATGATTAATTTACAAAGTTTTGGGGCAATTCGGTAATTACCAAGAAATTTGATCTCTTGTGTAATTTTTCAGAATTTTATAATTGGATAATTAAATAAATAAGTTTATTTGATTAATCCAAGAAAAATTTTGAAATCGAAAAATTTTGATTTTCCATGATTCCGTTGCGTTACCGATATTCCCCCTTAAAAACCCCTACCGTAACTTAATGTATGCTCAAGCATTTAAAAGCACAAAAATGAGTTGTGATATATGTGGGGATAACTACCCTCGTGATCATTGCACCTTCAACTACGATTCAGGGTGGCAAGACCATTGGAATTTTACATTGCATAATAATGAAAGTCTTACATATCCCACTGAACCATTATATTCTTTTTATCTACCGTAAGATGAAGAATTTCCTCAAGAACCAAAATCATCTGTAGCGGACCTGCTGATACAAATGGTCAATCATAAAAAGTTTCTTACAGAGTAGAACAAGAAACATGAAGAATACTACTAAATTGGAAGCATTTGTACAGAGTCAAACGATATTTTTTTTGAAAACATTGGAAGCCCAAATATGACAGCTAGCCAGTAACCAGAGCTATAGAAGTCAAGGAACACTAACATGTGACATTATAAAAGACCCATGGAATCTTTTTATTATTGATTTTTGACCTTCTATTTGGATTATTTATCTTTCCCTATGTTTTAAGTATTCTATTATTTGATCACTAATAAGATAATTGTGTAAACCCTAAAGAACTTAGAAAATGATATTTTTGTTTAGTCTTAGAAATTGATAACACGTGATCTCATCATGTTGAATAGATTTTCGTGCAGGATAGAACTATACCTACATGGCATGCGTAGCCATAGTTAGAACTTGAACTTAATGAGTTTGACTTAGATTCATTTTCATAGGAATATAGGTAATTAAACTAAGTTGAGCTTTTCTATTTGACCATCATAAGAGGCTTGTAGATAACTTTGTGTTCTAAATTAATAATTCATTATAGTTGATCAGTTATAAATATATGAGATTAATTTAAGGGAATATTTTGGGGAATTTGCGATCTTAGGTTCTTCTTATCTTGATATTTTCTTGTGCTTATCATCTTCTTTCATTTTACTTTATTTTCTTTGGTTAATAGTTCTCTCTTATTTAAACCCTTGTTTCAATAAGGTTGGGGTTGATAAAACTTTAGTGTTAGACGGTAATAACAATTCCTTGTGTGATCGATATTCTTATACTACTTATTCTATATGTGCGCTTGCGTGCCATATAAAATCGCGATCAAGTTTTATTCGTCGATGTCGAGTAATTATTTATTATTTTTTGTATTAGGGTAATCAATCTTAATCTTATGTAGACATTTTTTTATTTTCTATTTTTTTGGTTACTTTTAGTTTTTTTATTTTTCATGTGTTCGCAATAATGGAGTACCATTAGGCGATAGGATAACCAAGAGTTTTAAGAGATTATGTTATATCTCATGTTGGTGAGATACAGTCTGATATTCTGAGTCCTGTTGTCCAAACCAATAATTATCAGTGGATGTTTGAGACAAGTAACGTAATGTATGCTCAAGCCTTTCAAAGCACAATAATGAGTTGTGAAATATGTAGGGATAACTACCCTAGTGATCATTGCACCTTCAACTAGGATTCAGGGTGGCAAAGCCATCAGAATTTTACATTGCATAATAATGAAAGTCTTGTATATCCCAATGAACCATTATATTCTTTTTATCCACCGTATGATCAAGAATTTCCTCAAGAACCAAAATCATATGTAGTGGACTTTCTGATACAAATGGTCAATCATAAAAAAGTTTCTTACAGAGTAGAACAAGAAACGTGAAGAATACTGCTAAATTGGAAGCATTTGTACAGAGTCAAACAATATTTTTTTTTGAAAACTTTGGAAGCCCAAATACGACAGCTAGCCAATAACCAGAGCTATAGAACTCAAGGAACACTAACATGTGACACTACAAAAGACCCATGGAATCAAGCGAATTGTAAAGACACTATAATGGGGAGAAAGACATAGTCTTATATAGAGACTTATGTATCATGTCAAGAACCTTAGCAAATAGAATTTAGAATTTATTTAAAAGCCCTTCGTTCACTGAGTGCATCTATGAGGAAGCGATGGAACATGGAGTTAGGCAAGAGTAGTTGTGTGTTGAAAATCTCACGATACAAATGGACACATCACAATATAGAGAAGTTAGTATCATTGACATTGTATATGAGCTTGACAGAATGACACAACCATTCCAAGTCAAGCATCCTACAAGACCTTGTGATAGTCCACCATTCCATCCAATACCTCATAAGGATAAATATTTGAAAAAGGTGGCATGGGCTCAGAGTAGAGAAAATCTTCATCTGTCATCTCATGATTGGAAGAGGAGCTTGAATAATAATTATCATGCCACTATCCTATTTAGAACATCTAAAGTCATTTGGAATCCTCATTTAAAGTTTTTTTTTCAGAGAAAGTTTAGGTAATGAATATAAACAAAATGCTTCTTGGGAGACAACCCACATATTTTTATTTTCTTATGTTTTATTTAATTTTTAGTTAATTGGTTGTGTTAGTTGTGTTTGTACTTGTATGTTTTTTATTCTTCTTTTGATGATTCAAGTTTTAACATAAGTTTGAGGGTCGCGGCTTTGGCTTTATTCTCCAAAAGATAAATTTATGCATCATTAGACAAACCTAGGGAGTATCTATTTCTTTTCCCTCTATATATTTTTCAACATTAAGGGCAATGTTTATTTTAAGTTTGGAGTAGGGAATATAAATTTTTATTTTTATTTTTATTTTTGTTTTGTATTGAGTCGTGTCTTGGTTAGAATATCACATGTCTATGATATAGATTTGATATGCATTAAAAAATTTTGGCTCTTAGAAAATGATAAATGTTGGTTATATCAACGCTGAATTTTTAAATTGAGTTTGTCTTAAGATGATTCTTTGCTTATTCAAGCACTTACATCAATTCCGTTTTAGCTTAGACTTGAAATATGAGATTTAATCAATTTAAATTGAGATGATTAGATTGAATGAATGACCGTTAGCCTAAATATCTATCTATATCTTAAAATTCTATGAAGGCTAGCACATCAAAGAGCCACATATAACCTTTAAGCGTGAAGCTACCCATGGGAAAATGTAAGGACCACCATGAGGAAAAACACTTTCTTAAGGGGTAGTGTGAAAGCTAAAAAAAAAAAGAAAAAAAAAAGAAAAAACATGAGAAAAGAAAAAAAAAAGAAATACAATAAATGTTAAATCCAAGATACATGAGCTTAAGGATAAAACATAGAGACTTTAAGATATATAAGTTGGTTTAACCCATTTTATTTTGATTGTCGAGATGAAAAATTATTAAGATTAATGATATAGGGGATAAACTATGATGTGATCGATTCACATAGTGATAGATTTTAATTAAGATGAAATTGATTTTGGAATGAAGTTATGACAGTTTACAATATTTGAAAATTTTCTTTGAGACATTAGTATTTTATATAATGATATTTGAGGTATTACTGTGAGAATCTAACCAATGTATGTTTGTTGCAACATTTTATATTTGTTTATTTAGGAGTTTTAAATGATATTTATAGGTGTCATCCTTGTAAGCCCTCACGAGACTATAACTTGTCCATTAGGGTCGCCTAAGGGTTTTAAGGCTTATTGTATACGTTAAATGCAATCATTATCCCTACGTCAGTGGCCTAGTGACAACACTTGATAAATATATATTTACCATCTCTCTATGTTAGTGTTTTGTTTTTTGTCTCATATTTTATAAGTGTTTTGATGTGTTTTGCAGGTTAAAATCATATCAAGACTCAAAAGGACTGAATTACGGATGAAACAACAAAATTAGAGCTAAATTGGGCCAGATTTTAGAGTCAAAAAGAGCGTTCCGACTCTTGAAGCACATCTCAACACACATGAACAAAATCTAGGCAACAAACCAATTATTGGGGTTGTCACGACGCCTAAGATGGCGCATAGCGATGAGCCAATGAGTACCATGTGTGTTGCGACATGCATGATGCGTGTTACAACACGGAAAGTGCAGTCATAGTTCATCCAGAACTTGATTTTAACAAGAAAATACCCCTCATACCTCATATATAAGTACAAGTTTGTCCCAAAACTAAAAAAGGAAGCCTCATAACATAATTTTAGAGCCTCAGAGCATAGAAGAACACCTTGAGCAAGGCAAGAAAGAAGTGCTTCAACCGGTGCTAGAGATTGAAGACGAAGACTATAAACGAGAGTTCTTTCTTCATTTTTCTCTCTAACTTTATCTTTATGAGTTCTTGTTGATTAGCTTACGAATATTGAATATCATGAGTAGGTAAATTATTAATCTATAGTTGTAGTGGATCCCAAGCAAAATATTTAATTAAATTATATTTTTTTTCTTTTGGGTTTGTTGTTGAATTATTTATTATTTTATATGCTTGAATGCATGTTTTATTATCTAGATAACAATAGAATAGTCGTGATAAATCCTTAGGAACTCGACAGAGGAAATTTGGATTAAGCCTTGAGAATAGTACCGCGTGATCTCATTCTTTTGAATAGACTTCCTTGTAGGATATACATATACCTGCATGGCATGAATAGCCAATATTAAAACTTGACCTTAATGAATTTGGTTTAAATTAATTAACATACACATATAGTTAATTGGCTTAATCTGAAAATTTCCACCTGACCATCAGAAGTGGCTTGTATATAGTTTAGTGTTTTAGGTTAATGATTAATAACAACAACTCGATTGAATGAAAATACTTGATCATGTTATTTGCGTGCTTTAGTGAAGTTACAACCCTAAGTTCTTCTATGATATAAGTTTTTCCCCAAAATTTGTTATTCATTGCTTATTTAGATTCTCAGTTATTTAATTACTTTAATCAACTTCTTCTTTAAGCATTTGTTTAGCTCTAGTTAAGTATGTTAGTTTTAATATTAATAAGAGAAATACTAAGTCCATTGGGTATGATATCCGACTTTCTGTCGCTCTATTACTTGAGTGATACGTGCGCTTGAGTGTGGTATTAAAATCACGATCAAATTTTTGGCGCCGTTGCCATGGAATTATTTTATTTTTCTTTGATTTAGGTAGTTAAAATAATGGAGTATCATTAGGTGATGGGAGAACCAATACCTTTGAGAAATTATGATGTACCTCATGATGATGAGATACAATTTGATTTTCTGAGGTCTGTTGTCCAAGCCAATATTTATCAATGGATGTCAGAGAGAAGTAACACAATATATTCTCAAGCCTTTCAGAGCACAATGATGAGTTGTGGATTTGTGAGGGCAACCACCCTAGTGATCATTGCACATTCAACTATAATCAAGGGTGGAAAAACCATCAACATTTTACATGGCATGGAAATGAAGGTCCTGCATATCCCATTGAATCATTATATCCCTTTTACCTACCACAAGTCCAAGAATTTCCTCAAGAACCAAAACCATCATTGGAGGACTTGCTTATACATATAATCAGTCAAAATGCGAAGAATATTGCTAGATTAGAAGCATTGGTACATAGTCAGATGCATATTTCCTTGTTAGATTTGTTAAAGAAGGCAAAAAAGCAAGATTTTTGATAAAATGATCTATTATTTGAAGTCAATTCCTTGGGATGAAATCTCCCCCAGTTTTCAGGCTCTCATGAAGCCTTAGGGTGAAAGCAATTATTCCTTAAGCCCGTAAACGGTAAGCAGATCCATCTCAAAAGTAAAGCAATAAGATTTTTGATTGATTCAGGGAAAAAACCTCCAAAAAATATGAATCGCCCGCATAAATGGTTTAGCTAACTTGAGCTTAGAAGAGGCCAAAGAATTGGAAAAAGTCAGATACATTCGTAAGGGTTTGGCATGAGTTAGCGGGAGACTCTATGACGGTTCACTGGTTGGTTGTATGCCATGAGGTCCTTATGGACAAGGGGACAAGTCAATCTGTCGTTTTCATAGTGCTTTATGGTGGAGCGGCTGGACACTCCTTTCATTCGGGAACGAGATGGAGATTCTGATGATCATAATAATTATCCGGTTGATTGTGTCAAATGGCGTGTTCCGGTTATCTTTGTTTGGTATAAGAATCCCTTTAGGGGTTTAATCAGCTATTAGTAATGGCTCTATCTGAGCTCTGCTGTAAGTGTGAAAAAAACTTGATAGAATATATGAAGCAGGACATCCTTCTCCTTGGAGGCTAAACTTCGAATTGGGAGGGCGATCCTCCCGGTGAACTGACTGTACCCTAAACTGACACAGATTCTTTACTCGTTGACTTGAGGATGTCACTGGGGGTCCTCCCTTACTTTCACATGCTTGTATCATTTTGCTTGGATTGCACCTTGAGCTGAGCCGGGTGCGGATATGCCGACAACCTTGACAATTATTCTGCTTTAATTCACTATGGACCACATAAAAGCTATTGCCCACGCACATGAAAAAAAGAAAGAAAACACAATATTGCTTCATATGAAAATCAATATCCTCTTACTCTACCTAAGCCCACCAACCTCCATTGAAAGGCTTACCATCCTGCTGCTCTTGATTCTCCTCTTTATTCCCTCCCCCATGACAATGACAGTTTGGATCCGGTCTCGTGTGGTACCAATCTATATGTCCAAAAGGGGGGAATGATATGGGCGAGCCTCATATGTCATTGTTATTGAGATTCACAAAGACATTTCCAGGGGGAAATTAAGAGATTTATTTCTCAACTTCCACCCACATCCCCATATAGACGTCGTCGATCGAGCCTAATAAGCAGAGTGAAACAATAAAAGCAAGTGTGCTCTTATTATACGTTAGATGATGCCACCCCCACTTTACTTTAGTCCACCCCAAGACAGAAGGAAAGCTACAGAAGTACAAGAACGAACTTGAGGATTCTTATAGCGAGGTGCTTCGCTAACGAGAATCGCTCTTATTTTTTAAATAGGGGATCATACTTATCTATGGAAGAATGCCCTGCGATTTCCCATCACAAGGGAAACGAAACCCAAGATATCTTTATCTGGTATCAAACGCGAGCTACGAGTAAATAGAACTCCTTTTAGGAGTATCAATACCATCACATGAATCGTAAATGCGTGAATGACTAAGAGCTATAAGGAAACTGAACCTAGAAGTGGGAAGATGAGGATAGTCTCTAAAAGTAGCTGGCGAGAAAGCTGATATTGTCGATTAGCTACGAAATAAGTGAGTCGAGTACTTGGTATCGTTCAAAAAGAAATATCTCTGGAGTTGGAACAACTGCCCTCGTTCGTACAGAAAACACCATTGAACATGGAATTAGGCAACTAGAGCTATAGACCTCAAGAAACCCTAATGTGTGACACTGAAGAAGACCCATGGAATCAAGAGATTTACAAGGACACTGTAATATGGAGAGAGGCAGATATAGAGTTCGAGGTGTCTTGTCAAGAACCTGAACAAGCAGAGTCTAGAATTTATCTAGAAAATCCTCGGTGAAACATGGAGTTAGGCAAGAGTAGCTGTATAAGCGTATTGAAAATCTCTTGACACAAGAGGACACACCGGAATATGAGGAAGCTAACATCATTGATATCGCCCATAAGCTTGACAAAATGACACAAGCATTCAAATTCAAGCATCCTACAAGACCTCATAACAGTCTATCTTTCCATTCAAGACCCTCTAAAGCTAAAAGGTTGAAGAATGTGGCAAGAGCACAAAGTGGAAATGATTTCTATTTGCCATCTCATTTTTGGAAGAGGCGCTTGAAGTGTAATGTCCATGACATTGTCCTATCTAGGACGTCTAAAGCTCCATCGAAGCCTCATTGAATGAAGATATTTAGAGAACGTCTGGTTGAAGATGTTAAACTTAGCCCTAGAGGGGAAGTGTGTGTGCTATATGCGTGTTTATTTATGCAGGTACTGGCGCAACTCTCACACCATTACACGTCCCAATGCGGGACCTAACGACGCAGGAGACTGATCAACTCTATGCACGGTAGTGTTGTTACTCATTCTTTTTTCTTTTCACTTATCTTACATTGAGGACCATGTAAATTTTAAATTTGGGGGTGTGTGCATGTTAGTGTTAGTTCCTACTATTCAAAAAAATTTATATTTAGTCATAGGTAGTGAAGCATAAGTCTTATGATGAGTTTGTTTGCTTTATAATGAAATCTTAGAAACGATAAGTGCTTAATTGACTGTTATCTAATGTCTTGAGTAGGTGATTTAGGTTAGACTCATAAGCACTTAAAAGTATGTTTCTAGCAATAAGAGCATAAGTAGTTGACAAAGTGACTAGTTGAGAAAATTATTTGACGATGAATGCCTGTTTGCTTATATATATATATATATATGTGTGTGTGTTGTGTGTGTGTGTGTGTGTCTATATTTGTAATTATTTATAATATATGGTATGGCTATAAAAGAAAAAAAATTGGTTGAAAAAAAAGGAAGAAAAAAGAGAGAAATAAATTAATAAATAGACCACATATAACCAATAAGCGTGAAGCTACTCATTAGCGAGTGTTAGGAACACCATTGGAGATGTGTAGACTGGTTTGACCCATTGGATCCTAATATTTGAGGTGAAATCACTGAGTTGAATTATTTAGGAATCAAGCTATGACCGGATCTTTACATACACACACTGTGAGTCTAACTTAGATGAGTTATTCAAGAACTTGGATTTGAGTTGCGTTGAGTAGTATTTGAAGGTTCTTTGATTTCATTGTTGTGCATTAATTGAGGACATTATTATGTACAACTACCAGGATTATTTTTTTTATTTTTTTTATTTTTGCATGATTATATGTGTGTGTTGAATAGTGTTTGTGGGTGTCGTCGTTTATGTTAGTTTTATTATTAATAATAGAAATAATAAGCCCATGTGGGTACAATATCAGACTTTCTGTCATTGTATTACTTGAATGATACGTGCACTTGTGTGCGGTATTAAAATTACGATAACTTAATTAGTTTGTTTGTTATTTATATTTGGGTCAATACTTGAGGACAAACAATAATTCAAATTTAGGGGTGATAATAACATCATACACGAAGGTGTTCTGCAAAATTCTTTATTTATTATACATGACATGTATATAAATTTAAAAGGATTGTTGTTGAATCCTGAATTTGTCAAAAACAAGAAAAATAATGAATTATAAACCAAGATTAGCATATGACATATATATATATATATATATATATATATATATTATATATATATATTATATATATATATATATATATAGCGATGCATCTTAAATATCACCTCATCTAAATTGATCCACATTTGAACACCCCTAATTGAGTTTTATAAATTCAACGATGTTAACCATCTTTCCTCATCAAAGTTCACTGTCTTATTTGAATAGAGTGGTGATACACTCACTAACAATCTCACAAACAAATTACAAACCCCTCACTGTAGCTACAGTGATCTATAGTGAATCATTGTAGCTACAGTGAGAGGGTTTGTAAATTTGTTTGTGAGATTGTTAGTGAGTGTATAATTTTCCATTTGAATATAGTTTTCATCTATCAGTGAATTTCTTTTTATTATTTGAATATAGTAATCATTTGTCCCGAAGAGGCGTGGTTTGGTGGTGTAGAGTTTAGAATCTCACATTGAGGTTCTATGTTCGAATTCAGGGAGTGTGTTTCTTGTAAAAGTCTGAGACATGCGGAGGTTTTACTTGCTCCTCTTAAGTCCAGAATGAATGATTTGGCGATGAAATTTCCAACGATTTCAAAAAAAATAAAATAATAATCTTCATTTACCAGAGGAGTGGTAGGTAGACTAAGCCAGAATCGAAAGGTTCCTCATGTTTTTATTAGATCTTAGTATTATATATGAAATCATTTTTCCTTCAATCCTAAGGAATTCAATATGATTTTATTACTAAGCCCGGTATTAAATCATTCTACAGATAACCTATAAGTGTTATGTTTGAGTCTGTTAAGTTTTTGTCGCAAATTCGTCAATCCAATCAATCAAGAATGCACGATTTTACCGTGGTTCGCCGGAAAGATTCCCGACTACATCCACGTTGAACTCCGGAATAGGGAGCTCGCTGCACTAAGCAATTTCAAGATTACACACGGAATCTTGAATCCGTTTACAAAATGTATTTCCCCAAATCTCACAAAGAACCCTAATCTCTAAAAGTGACAATCTCTCAAATTCCCAATTGAAGATTACACTAACTTGGACTTAGGGAATAGGCTTAACACTTAGCCAATTATTAAGGGAATACAAATAATGAAAACTCTCTCCTAAATCTCAACTTAAGTGGCCTTTATATAGGATGAGCAAATAAAGGTAATTGGGACAACGGCAAGGATTGCGCCATGTGTCCCTCATCCAACGGATGACAAGGGCTTCACATTTTACAATCTCCACCTTGAAGCCCAAAAACATTTCTCACTCCCAATCATACACAAAGGCATACTAAGGCCAAGCTAGCACAGCAAACTCACATACTCTCATCATCGCTCATGTTGGCTGCAAGGTCAGCCAATCCCCACCTGCAACAGCTTCATGCAGTGGAAGAGTTTGGTTGCAGTCACAATCTTTGTCCCCATGTCAGATGGGTTATCTTCTGTTGGAACCTTCTTAATCTCAATCTTACCACTTGAGATAATTTCCCGAACAAAATGATACTTCACATCGGTAGTTGACTTTCTTGAGTCCCTGTCACCTGCAAAATCAGAATCAACATACCCTACCAAATCTAAAGCGTTAGATTTGTTAAAACATAAGTCATAATCAACAGCAGTATTCAAGTATCTTAACAACCATTGTAACGCACTCCAGTGTGCTCCACCTGGATTAGACATAAACCTACTCAACAAAGATACAGCATATGACAAGTCAGGTCTAGTACTAATCATGGCATACATCACAGAACCTATAGCATTTGCATAAGGCACATTTTCCATTTTAATCACCTCAGGTCTAATACTAAGAGAAAACATCTTCTCTTCTATAGCCTCTTCCCAATCAAGTTTATGGGTAGACTTTAATGCCTCTCCTAAGCTAGCAGACTCAACCCCATTAATTTCATGACTTGCTATTAATGCACAAAAATACAAATCATTAGTTGAGTAATCATACCTGGTAGGAGGCCTTACCTGCCTCCTACTTCTATCTCTCGCTAGCTGGTAGTTGGCCAATGTGTCTTGTGGTGTTTCATCATGCTGCTCAGTTTGATCCACTTGATCTACTGTGTCCTCTTCACTTTGTTCTTGTATATCTGCTACTTCATTTCTGTTTTCCTCCAGGTTATTTCTCCTGGGCTGGGTGTCCTCAGATGTCTCCGTGCCTGACATGTCACCGACTTGACCAGCGGTCCCTGATGTCCCTGGCTCCACCTGCATCTGAGCTCCACCTGCAAGATCAAAATCTGCTAGATCCTTTTCTAAGGCACCTGCATTGTTGTTAGTAGATTTACAAGGAAAACAAATTTCATTGAATATAACATCTCGACTAACTATGACTTTGACTCCAGGTGACTCCCTTTCCCATAACCTATACCCTTTTGTACCTTCTTGGTATCCTAGGAAAACACATTTGATTGACCTCGGTTCTAGTTTACCTATGGACTGGTGAGCATAGGCTTCACAGCCAAATACTCTAAGGTGTGCAAGCTTATGGGCTCTACCAGACCAGATTTCTCTGGTGTCTTAAACTGAACTGAACTATTAGGGCTTAGGTTAATCAAATGAGTAGCAGTATTGAGGGCTTCGCCCCAAAAGGCCCTCGGAAGTTCGGAAGAAAATAAAAGACATCTGATCTTTTCTAATAAGGTTCTATTCATTCTTTCCGCAACTCCATTCTGTTGAGGGGTGTTTCTAACAGTCCTATGTCTCAGGATACCCTCATTAGTACAGTATTGATCAAACTCAGTATTACAAAATTCTAAACCATTATCAGTTCTCAAGACTTTTACTTTGTTACTAGTTTGATTTTCTACCAATACTTTCCATTCTTTAAATTTTGTCAAAGTTTCATCCTTTGATTTTAGTAAGAATGTCCATACCTTCCTACTGTAGTCATCAACAATAGAGAGGAAATATTTCTTACCCCCATGTGTATGGACCTTTGCTGGTCCCCACAAATCACAATGTAGATACTCCAGATTCGCCTTTGACAAGTGAATTCCAGCTGGGAAGCTCTGTCTGTGTTGTTTGCCCAACACACAGATCTCACAAAACTCAAGTGGCTTCAACTGGTCCTTTCCAAATTGTCCCTGCTTGCTGAGTACCTGCATTCCTTTCTGGCCTATATGGCCAAGTCTCAAGTGCCATATATTAGTCATATCAACATTAGAAGTTAAAGCAGAAATGGGTTTATCCGAGAATACATGTTGGCCATTTAGAACATACAATCCATTTCTCTTAATACCAGTTAGGATCAGTTTATTACCCTTAGATATGTGCATGTTCCCATTGTGGGCTTTATATGTAAAACCTAACTCATCTAGTGTTCCTAATGATATCAGGTTCCGTTTCAAGTCAGGTACATATCTAACGTCAGTAAGAATCCTAACTTTACCATCATGAAGTTTAAGAGTTATGTCCCCAACCCCCTGTATCCTACAAGTCTTGTCATTACCCATATACACAGTGCCTTGATCTGAATTTCTAAAGTTGACAAACCAGTCCCTATACGGACTCATGTGGAAGGAACATCCTGAGTCCAGAATCCATTCTCTGCTAATGTGATCCCTACACACAGTCAATGCCTCAGATAGGCACATCGACTCTTTTTCGGCAGCCACAGTGGCGCTGCCTTCATTTTCCTGTTCCCTCAGGAACTTATAACAATTCTTTTTCAGGTGTCCCATCTTTCCACAATGATAACACTTCTTGTCACTATCTTTATTCTTATCCTGTTTGTTCTTTTTCTTGCCTTTAGGTTCTTGGTTACTAGTCTGATGATTATTAGGACCATTGTATTTCTTTTCATTTTTTCCTTTCACGAATAAGTTCGCTCCTCCTCTCCTACTGGTTCTAAGTTCTAGCTCTCTAGCCCTTATACCAGATATCACCAAGTCTAGCCTAGGTACAACTCCTGTGTACTGTAGAGAATTCTTAACGACACTATATTCTTCAGGTAATGCATTTAAAAGTATCATAGCTTCGCTAGAGTCTCCTAGGGCTTGGTCAGTTCCTTTAAGGATTTGAGTCATTTTCGTGAATTCATCCAAATTATCATCAATCGAATTACTAGTATCCATCTTGTAATTAAACAGATTTCCTTTTAAGAACACTAAATTTGGTGCAGAAATAACAGAATATAAAGATTCGAGTTTACCCCAGAGTTGAATGGCAGTGTCCATTCCGTCAACCTTTCTGATGACCGAATCTCCAAGGTGAAGGAAAATCAGGTTGTAAGCCTCTTCCAGGATTTCCTCCTTCGTTTCCTTTTCCATCTTTGGCCACTTTTCTGGATCCGGTTCCAGTGCCAAAGCCACCTTGTGGTGGGAAAGCAGAACTTTCATTTTCTTCTTCCAAGTAGTGAAATCCCCCTTCCCGTCAAAGATTCCGATGTCGAGTCTCATGGTCCAGTGGCGGAGCCACTTGGTGCCCAGTGGGGGCAGTTGCCCCCGCTGGGCACCACTTTTTTTTTTTTTTTTTTTTTAATTTCTAATATATATATATATATATATATATATATATATATATTAGAAAATCTAAATAATTAAATAATACCCATAAATATATTATTTATTAATTTCTTGAGTTGTATTTTTTTTAATATAATATGTTGACTAAAGTCTAAATTAGTTGAAAAAATTCCAATACATTTATGCATCAATCTTATTTTTCATTTTAAATCCACTCATTTATGTGTTTTCTATTGCAAAAAAAAAAAAAGAGGGGAGTCCATTACATTTAAATAAAAATAACTATATTTATACTTAGGTTTGGTTATTGATCTTCTAATTTATTAATATATTTCTAGTGATTCTTTAACTAAACCACATTGTGTATAGTTGTTATGTGTAAAATATTCGCTTATTAATATAAATATAATTATTTTGTATATATTTAGTTGTTCAAAGCATAAATATTACATTTTAGCACGAGGTTTTTAATAATGTAATTAAAAAAGTGGTTAAATTTATAATAAATTAGCGGAAATTTAGTATATAATATACTACATAAATTTAAAATACATAATTTTAAAAATAAATTTTTAATTCAATTTTCAGAGTAAATTGGTATTTTTAGAAATTATTGATAAAAATATATTTCTGAAATTTTGGGTTAATTTATAAGTTTAAAATTATGGGTTATTTCATAATTTTCAAAATATAGGGATTATCTTGTAATTTTAAAAAATATGTATGAATTCGTTATATATTATTTTGGTTAGGAAAAAATTTCGCCCCCGCTGACAATAATTTCTGGATACGCCACTGTCATGGTCGACATTTCTATTTCTTTTAACAGTAGACACACAACAACAATCCTCAATCGCACTTGTCAGTTACCCAACCAATCTATTCCAAACACACTCGGTAATCTACCCTTGGCAATTGCTCACCCAATCTGCCCTAAGACAGTCGCCAATTTCACAACCAATTTTCCCAATGGTCCCTCGGCAATTCACTGCCTAATTGATCACTCACCCAAGCAAGTCAGAAACCTAATTACCCAACAACAAAGCCCTTAATTTTCCAATTACACAGAACACACTCAGTAATTCCAGAACTACAAATTTCCCAAATACCAACAAACGGTAACACTGCTCTTCAATTTTCCGGTTTCTGGATCACGACTAATCAGTTAATTGATCGGTCACTCACCCACAGATCTGATTGACGCCTCTCAGGGAACTTCAGACGGCAGCGCAGAGGGGTTGTTTTTGTTTTCTTGATCGGTACACCCAGAGTGAATTGATCGTCCCTTACCTCCACTCAGCAGATTTCTTGTTCTGCCAAACGACCAACAAAACAAAGGAAGGGCCTTTTTAATCAGCTCTGATCTTGGTCTTGACTTACTTTTCGAGTCTTGATCGGCGACTCTGATCAGTAATCTTCAATCTTGGTTTCGGTTGATCTTGCTTTTCCTCTGAATCTTTGAGTCTTGATATTACTTAGTGAATTTCGTCGATGCCTCCGGCTGTGTTCTTCACTTCGTCGGTCGATCGCTCTGTATTTTGATTTGCGTCGAGTTGCCCTGCGTCTTTGTGTATTTTGTCTGCGATCTTCAATTTGCTGACCGTCGATGGCTCCTCTGTTCCTTGACAAGGATTTTAGGGTTTCTTGTTAAACCCACAAAGAACCAAGGATCTCTTCTGATTCTTTCTGTGATCTTGAAGGCTTTGTCGATGGCTCTGTTCTTCTTCGCCTGTTTGGTTGTGGTCTTCGATTGCTCTTGTGTTTGTCTTTTTGATCTTCAATTTGATCAGTTTTAGGGATTTTAGTTTTTGCGTTGGACTCAATTTTCTGGGCTTCAACTTCAGTCCACTGATCACTTTCTCGGCCCCCTGGAAATCTTAGCTCGTCTCTCTGGCTTTACCGAAAATGGAGAAGGATGAATCTTGGGCTTCTTGATCTTCGTCCAACTCTCGGCCTCCACAATTTCCCTTCGGCCCACTGGACCTTTTACAAAGCTCTGATACCAATTGTTAAGTTTTTGTCGCAAATTCGTCAATCCAATCAATCAAGAATGCACGATTTTACCGTGGTTCGCCGGAAAAATTCCCGACTACATCCACGTTGAACTCCGGAATAGGGAGCTCGCTGCACTAAGCAATTTCAAGATTACACACGGAATCTTGAATCCGTTTACAAAATGTATTTCCCCAAATCTCACAAGAACCCTAATCTCTAAAAGTGACAATCTCTCAAATTCCCAATTGAAGATTACACTAACTTGGACTTAGGGAATAGGCTTAACACTTAGCCAATTATTAAGGGAATACAAATAATGAAAACTCTCTCTAAATCTCAACTTAAGTGGCCTTTAATAGGATGAGCAAATAAAGGTAATTGGGACAACGGCAAGGATTGCGCCATGTGTCCCTCATCCAACGGATGACAAGGGCTTCACATTTTACAGAGTCCAATGTGGCTTATCATATATATTGTTGATAATTTAATTTTTCTAATGCAATTTACTAATCTTAAAAAAAATTAAAAAAATAAAAAATAAAAAATAAAAAATAAAAAAAACGTCCGTCCGCTCACTCATTTTCTTTTTTGTTAAAAAAACTGGAGCATTATCATTACTAGCAACGCTTTAATTCCTCATCAGGATCCACTTCATCTCATCAACAGGAACCGTTGGGGAATTAAGAGCCCAACTCAAATTCTACATTCGACAATTAATGTGTCATCAACCAGTGGAGAGTGATCTCATCCTCGTCAGAGGAAATCTCCGCTATTTCAGGGCTTGAAATGAAATGATGTTCATCACTTCAGCCACCAATTTGTCAGAGTCATTCAATATTTATTTCTTCATTAGATGAAATATTAATGACATTTTGAATAGATTTCGAAAGAAAAAACATTTATAAAATCATCGAAACCAATGTCCGAATCGGACGCCAAAGATGAGGAAGAATTCATTTTGCAATCACTCAATTTCATTCAAATTTATTTATTTATTATTATTTTTTTTTAAGAATCATAAAGCACTGTTGAAAACATGCAAGTAAGAGTAGCAGCATAAATAAAATACACAAAGGGAAAAAAAATAGTACTCCAGCAACTACCTATATCCACTCTCAGTCTTAGCTATTTTTCATTTAACTGAATAAATGAAGTTACTAACATATTTTATTAGAGTGTATGTCCTAAAATTTATTGTACATATTATATTTTAAGGCGTAATATTTTATAATATTATTTATTATTTATTAATAAAAGATATCTGATTTCTACATATCGTTA
Organism: Zanthoxylum bungeanum; assembly: GCA_019454045.1. Classification (NCBI taxonomy): domain Eukaryota; kingdom Viridiplantae; phylum Streptophyta; class Magnoliopsida; order Sapindales; family Rutaceae; genus Zanthoxylum; species Zanthoxylum bungeanum. The sequence continues at coordinate 11,330 of SKCR01023405.1, read as the reverse complement.
TATCCATATTTTATGTGTATATCCCGAGACATTATGAAAAATGAATATCGTTTGTTGACGGCTGATTTTGGTCTCAGGGCAATATATATGGGAATATTACTCCCGAGACAATCCTCCTTCAACGGTGAATTTGTTTGGTTATGGGGGACCAAAGGCAAATTTAGCGAAAAACAGATAAACACACCATCGACAAGGAGATTTAACGTGGTTCGGTGGATTTGGATCCGACCTACGTCCACGGACAAAAACAGGATGATACTTTTTATTATTCAAATACTCTCCTCAGCCCTTTTTTTTTGTGTTTACAAGTCAGAGCTTTTTGATTCTGATCACTCTTTTTTTTTTTGTGATGCCTTTTACACATACTCTGCCCTCCTATTTATAATAGTACAGAAATCAGACTCCTATTTGCATAAGAAATCCTAGTTGAACTCTGTCTTCTCCTCTTGCAAGGATTCCTAGTCTAATATTGCCTTCTCTTTTCTTATTCCTTTTCGGATTCTGACTTCATTTCCTTGTGAGAGTAGGATAATTTGTTTATCTCATCCGCAAGAATAGGGTGTCACCATCTTTGAGCATATCTCGCCTGTCTGGTCGGTCTTCATGAGGTCGGTCATGATAGTCTTTTATGCTGAGAGTGTTTCTGCCGACCTTATAGTGCTCGGTCATCCGAACCAAAGTGGTCGGTCTTTACCTTGTGGTCGGGTCGGTTTTAACGGTTTCGACCGAGGAGAGAATTACCCTTTTTACCCCTGTCGTACTCCGTAAATAACATAGGTCCTGAAAACACCATCAACATCTGTCCCCTAGTTCTCGGTAACAACGAGTTTGCAAGTTGGTGCCGGGAACTATATAGAGATGGTGGGCTGATTTACTTTGTTGGAGGTCGATCTGGTGTTGAGAAATGTTTCGTCGCCTCTTTTCAAGCGCTTTTTCTTGAGACGCAATAGTCATGTCCGCTTAAATGCCTATCAAATCATCTTTAGGGTTTCTTCTGAGTTCGACACTTGTCAAACATCCGCCGGGTTCCCGCCAAAAAGGGCACGAATCGACCGTGTAGAGGCGTCTTCACAGTGTGCTGATCTCAACCGTCTGTTTAAACTTGGCAGACCTCTTTTGCAGACGACACTTGGCGTTCATCCGGGTTCCTCCCTTAGATCCTACGGTCACGAGCGTCCTGGTCATGACTATAAGAAGGTGAGGCTTTCACTGTTCCATCTTTTTTCGGCAATTTCTCCTTCTTTCCTGAAAATATCTCCGTGACTCGCTCAACTCAGTGTTCTCGGAGTTCAACCGCGGGCTTTCTTTTTCTTTGCTGCGAACATAAGGAACGGGCAAACTATACTGCACAACCTCTGATTTTTTCCGAGAAGAACAAGTGAGTCCTCTGAACGACCTCTTCTACTTTTGTTCTGTGAATCTTGCTGTGTTTTTTTTTAATGTTGCTAGGGAACGTCTTAAGTTTTTATTGGATTTGGCTTTGGGCACTTTTTAGAACCCACCTGTCTTTAGCTAAGCCGAAGAAAAACATGAGTAGTTTCTTAGTTATAGACTGACTTCCCCTTCCTTCTTTGTTTCCGGATATCAGGGATGTCTGACAGCAGTTCTTCCCCTGAAAATCCTGCTAAAACCTCAACTCCCCTGCTGAAGAGCTCTCCTCGGGCTCGGGGGCACCCAGTGTAGAAGACCTTGATACTACCCCTACTCCTTCTGAGATCGAACAAGATTCCTACCATCAAAGGGTTCCTCGGAAGGATCCAGAGTCCGGTGATCTTGGCTCGTCGGCTCTGGATATGAACCGTCCTTCCAAAATAACTGAAGACGACCTTGCCCTTCTTCGACAACGATATAATATTCCGATAGATATCGCCCTTGAAGTTCCTGGCCTGATGGATCGCGCTAGTCAACCTGACGAGGGCTCGGTGGCACTTCTTCCTGTTTTCGAGTGTGGGCTGCGGCTGCCTCTTCAACCTTATTTTGCTTGGATGCTGGCCGAGATGGAGATTGCTCATTGTCAGTTGAGTCTAAACAGTTGGAGGATTTTGGCCGGGTTGTATGTAGCTTGGCATCGGACAGGACTCGGCGAGCCTTCTTTTGAAGAGGTGAAGAGGTTATACCGGCTGAAGGCCAATCCTAGGTCGTACCATGGATGGTATTACCTTTTCGCTTATGACAGCTCGTCAAACGTCGTCCAAAAGCTCCCTGACTCCAATAAGAATTTCAAAGACCTCTGGTTCTGGGCCACTGGGGATTGGGGACGGTCGCTAAGGTCGGATGAAGGGGAATTCTCGGTACCGGATATCTTCAGGGCGGGAGGTTAGGAGATCAATCTTCTAGTTTTCCTTAGTTTCCTTTTTTTTTTTGTGGACTCTTACCCCTTCTTTTCTATTCCTCCTAGCCTGTTGGAGGGATGCTCCCAAGGTTTCCCATCAAGTCCGGAAACGGGTAGTCTGGGCTCGTCGGTATGCCGCCCACTGGAGGGAATTGGTTAATGATGCAGCCTTTGTTGAGTCGGGCCTTACTCGGACTGTCCCTTCGGAGGTCTCGGGTCGGATAGGTAGATGTCTGCTGACTGTTTAGTTTGACTTCTCTGTTTGTTTATCATGTTTGATGTCTTTGTTGTATGCTTGGGTCCTGATTTCCTTCTCCCCCCTTTTTTGTAGGCATGTCAAAGAGGCCTAAGTTTCTTGAGAAGTTGGCTGGTACTATGAAGAGGGCTGGCCACGCCGAAGCTGGAAGTTCCCGGGCACAACCTGAATCCATTGCGGTTGGGAGAGCACCTCAAAGGAAGGTTCAGCCGGCTACTCGGGATCCATCCTCTCCATCTGGTGTGCAGTTACCAGAATCTGCTCGGTTGGTCAGTCCGCCGAAGCCTTTTAGGAAAAGGAGGCATCAATTTGGGGCCGAGGAGGCTGACTTGGAGGGGTAGGAGCCTGTGCAGGGCAAGAAGAAAGATGTCCGTCGGGGGAAAAAATCTTCTGAGGGCTCCTCTAAGAAGCGGAAAGGTTCCGTGATCCTCGGGATGGATGACTTGGGAGAAGGCATCCGAGAGGCTACTTCCCATTTAGTGCCGGCTTTTAATGAATTGGCCGAGGTGATTCCCCCGGGGGAGGTTTCGAGATATGAGGATATTATAGGCACTGCATTTTTACACATAAGTCCCTATGATGAGTCTCATTTTGGAGAAACTACCTTTTAAGTCACGGAGGTCACGGGAAACGGACATCGGAAGGGGAAATTCAGAATAAACAAGGTTCACTGTTTTCGTTAGTGCTGCGTTCGTGTTTACGTTCGAACGTCAAACGGATTGCGGGCATTCGTGCCGCGTTCGAGGAAGCGTTCGAACGGTGTCGGTAATTCTGGTTTTGCTGCTAGCCTCACATTAAGCCCAATTCGCCCAAACCTTGGCCCACACGCCCAAGCCCACTTAAAAACACATATTTAACACATGGTGAAATCAAAACAAATCTAAAAATCATATACCAAATTAAATAAAATACTTACACAAATTAAAGAAATTGCATGCCTAATTAAAATCAACCAACAAACTAAATGCCTAATCTAAACCAATCAAATATAATCATACCAAGTTAAAATCAATCAACCAAATATTATTCCCAAACTTAAAATATTGTATGCCTAATCAACATAAACTAATTATTCAACCTTCCCTATCTAGCCAAGATTTGTCCCCCCTCAATCTTTGACTTCCCTTATCCAAGCCAATCAAATCCATTTCCTTGTCAAGCCTAACCCTTTGCCTATAAAAAGAACCCTTCACCAACCTTCTCAACCCTAGCTCATTCATATAAAAAAAGCCTAGCTAGCTCATAGACACAACTCTCCCTCACTCTCAATAACAAAAAGATCACAAACCAAAGAATCCCCATCGCCTTGACCAAAACACATCCCGAACAGCCCCTTCACCTCACCGAAAAACACATCCCAAACAGCCCTAAAACACGCATATAGCAGCCCTAACACACACATAAAACAGCCCCCGAACCACACCATAACACCACCGAAAATAACACCCAAAATAGTAGCCAAAACATCCCAAAAATAGTAACTAAAATACAGCAGCAAAACAGTAGCAACGGCAGCGAATCGGAGTCAAAACAGCAGCAAAAGACGGAGGACGACGACCCAAAACAGTAAGACAACGAACGAGATCAGTGAACCAGTGAACCGGAAGAGTTGCGGAGCTTTACCCCTTCCGATCTTCGTGAAACGCGAGTCCGAGAGACGACTTAAAAGGTTAGACCTGAGGGCACTTTTTCATTAGTTTCTATCCGTTTCTTTTGTTATTTAATTTTATTCGCATGAGAGTCGTTTATGGATGCATGTTGTGGCTTGAATGAAATGGAAGAGTGTCGTCTCTTGTGGTATATAGGATGGAAACCTAGACGTAAATTCCATAGCCGAATCCGAATGGACGGTAGTGCGATCTGTACTTGGGATACAACTCCACGTAAGTGCGATGAAAGGTAAGTGCGATGAAAGGTCCCCTAATCGGAAGGGTTAAAATACTTCACCACGATGCTTTGCCGCGCCGGTTGATGTGTGTTCGGTTGAATGCGAGACACGTTCAATCGGACATACTTAGTTGAATATGATTGTCTTTATGTTTGTATGCATGATGTGATATGACGCGCATGGGCTTAGTATGTTGGTCTAAAGGTCCTCTCTTTGAGAGATCAAGAGCCCCCCCAAAAGGCCACCTTTACGGCAGTACTTCACCGCGCCCCCTTTATTTTGTTGTTTATGTATTGTGTCCCATTTCATGCATCAGGTCTGTTCCCGTTCGAACGCGTTTACGAACGCAACTCGAACGCGCATGTATTTTGCCTTATCATGCATCAGGTCTCATTTTCGTTCGAACGTGTTATCAAACGCCATACGAACGTGAGCATTCTGTTTCATTTACGTTCGAACGCGTTATCAAACGCCATACGAATGCGAGCATTCTGTTTCATTTCCGTTCGAACGCGTTATCAAACGCCACACGAACGCGAACCTTCTGTTTACCGTTCGAACGCATTTACGAACGCTACACGAACGCGCACACACTGAACTGAGTCTGTCTTATCATATTCATGCATAATTGCCTCTTGGTTGATCTTTCTTGTGTTATGTAGCCAACCGTATTATTTGTATTCTTGCATTTATACCATTCTATGTGTTCTTGGGATTGTATTCAGGCATGATTAGGCTGTTAGCAGGTTATTTGGTTAATAGGCTCATGAGATAGTACTCAAGCATGATTAGGTTGTTCTTAGTTTTCCATATCATAGGATTGAAATATGTTCATGAGATTGTCATGTGATGTTGCATGTTGTGATGAACTTGTTGATGTATGCATATGAATTTAGAAGCATGATATTTTTGGAAATAAATGTTATTTAAGCCTGGTTAAATTATTACATAAATCCTTTTATTACAAGTGACATAAGTAAGGGACCATTCCGAACCCAACGGTTTGAGGTCTTCCCTTGCGAGGGGTGAGTGCGGCCTTAAATCTTTGTCCCGGTTCACACCGGGTGGCGACTCCATATTATTTAGTACTTCCCAACTAGTGCCGCGAGCCTAGGAACGGCGTCGCCCAGGTCCTGTTGTCCTACAGATATCTCTCCCGAAGCCTTGGTGACCGAGATGAGCTCTCAAATGGCAAATGTATTTTTTCTCCTCCTCTTTCTGATTTTGGTTCTCGGTCTTCTTTATCTTATATCTTGACCCTTTTTTTTTTTTTATTTGTTTTTGTGCAGGCTACTTATCTCATGGCCAAGAATAAGGACCTCCTTCTGAGTCTATTGTCCGAGGGTGGTCAGACCCAGAGACTTCAGAATCCGCCTTACGGAAGTGGAAGCTAACTGGCCGATCGGGAGGAGGTGATAAAGAACCTTGAATCGACTGCAATTGAGAACTTCAAAACAAACAAGGCTCTCAAGGCTGCTGCCGGGTTGGAGCGAAAACTTGCCGACACTGCCGGGAGGATTTGAAGGCTGCCCAATCTGAGATTGGCATTTTGAAAGCGAAGGTGTCAAGTGTTGAAACCAAACTGAAGGCCAACGATGAAAAAATGGCACGGGCTCGGGATGATCTTGAGAGGAAAGAGGCCGAGCTTGAGGAGGAGAGGCCGATCTTGAGACCGAGAAGGAGGCCATCCGCCTTGAGGGGGTTGGTGACTGTGCTGAACTGATACCGATGGTGCTGCCAAGTCTGAATATGGATCCTATTTATGCGGCCATCATCTTTTGCAAGGGGGATATTTCTGAGGAGGAGTTCCGGAAATGGCTCCCTCCTCCTTCCGAGGAGGTGATGGATCCTGACCCGATTTCGGTGGTTCCGACTTCCGGGGCTTCCCAAGAAGGACGACCTGCTGTTCCTGCCTCCGCGAGGATTGCCTTGAGATCCCTCCTCCATCCCTGAAGCAGTGGTCTCTCATGCTGTCGAAGTTGAAGCCGCAGTTCCTCCTCCTGAGGTCGAGTCGATCCTCCCGCTGTCTGAGCTAGCTGAAGAAGAAATTCCCGCCCCTGTGCGGGCTGAATGAGAAAGGGTAACCCGACCGGGGCCCTGTGTACACTTTAACTTTTTGTAATATCATTTTAAACTGTATTTTGACATATATATATTTTTATGTGTCATTCTTATCTCTTTCTCATTTTTCTTTTCTCTATGTTCCTGTTATCTGAATACTTGAGGCCCTTCGGGGGTCAGGGTGAGCCGAGGGGCATAACCCGACCCCGAGCTGAGTCGGTGGGACGTAACCCGACCCCGAGCTGAACGAAAGACTTGGGCTCTGGGGGAATGTTACCTCCCCATTTTCAAAGAAGACTGACTCGGTGGGACGTAACCCGTCCCCGAGCTGAGAAAGGCACTTGGACCTGGGGGGATGTTACGTCCCCAGTCCGAAGGGCTTGACTCGGTGGGATATACCCCGACCCCGAGCAGAGAAAGGTACTTGGACCTGGGGGGATGTTACGTCCCCAGTCCGAAGGGCTTGACTCGGTGGGATGTACCCCGACCCCGAGCAGAGAAAGGTACTTGGACCTGGGGGAATGTTACATCCCCAGTCCAAAGAGGACCGACTCGGTGGGACGTAACCCGACCCCGAGCTGAATAACCTCGGCGGAACGAAATCCAGCCCCGAGCCGAATAACCAAGCGGTCCTCGGCGGAACGAAATCCAACCCCGAGCTGAATAATCTTTGGGACTTGTATAGAAGGGAAGTGAATCAACCTTTTGAAGCCCTGCCAAATCCGGCATGGGCGTCCCTCTGCCAGACCGGCGAAAAACAAAAAACAAGATTCTGGAAAATAAAATTAAAAGGCGGGGGTGACTTAGCACCTATCCCATGATAAAAACGTTTTTTGCAAGCAAAAATAACAACATGGATGCCTCAAAACAGCGTCCTGCCCGAGGTCTCCAAAACACAATTCTGAATTTTCCAATTCAGTGTCCCGGTGAACCAGGATTCGGATGAAATGGAAGAGTGTCGTCTCTTGTGGTATATAGGATGGAAACCCAGACGTAAATTCCGTAGCCGAATCCGAATGGACGGTAGTGCGGTCTGTACTTGGGACACAACTCCACGCACCACTTGAGTAAACGGCACCTTCTCTTGTTTTGTGTTGCTTTGGTCTATCTATTTCTTGTTATTTAAATTCTGCATGTCGCTTATTTGTGTATGATATAATCGAGTGCATGGGCTCAGTAAGTGCGATGAAAGGTCCCCTAATCGGAAGGGTTAAAATCCTTCACCACGATGCTTTGCCGCGCCGGTTGATGTGTGTTCGGTTGAATGCGAGACACGTTCAATCGGACATACTTAGTTGAATATGATTGTCTTTATGTTTGTATGCATGATGTGATATGACGCGCATGGGCTTAGTATGTTGGTCTAAAGGTCCTCTCTTTGAGAGATCAAGAGCCCCCCCAAAAGGCCACCTTTACGGCAGTACTTCGCCACGCCCCCTTTATTTTGTTGTTTATGTATTGTGTCCCATTTCATGCATCAGGTCTGTTCCCGTTCGAACGCATTTACGAACGCAACTCGAACGCGCATGCATTTTGCCTTATCATGCATCAGGTCTCATTTTCGTTCGAACGCGTTATCAAACGCCATACGAACGCGAGCATTCTGTTTCATTTCCGTTCGAACGCGTTATCAAATGCCACACAAACGCGAACCTTCTGTTTACCGTTCGAACGCGTTTACGAACGCTACACGAACGCGCACACACTGAACTGAGTCTGTCTTATCATATTCATGCATAATTGCCTCTTGGTTGATCTTTCTTGTGTTATGTAGCCAACCGTATTATTTGTATTCTTGCATTTATCCATTCTATGTGTTCTTGGGATTGTATTCAGGCATGATTAGGCTGTTAGCAGGTTATTTGGTTAATAGGCTCATGAGATAGTACTCAAGCATGATTAGGTTGTTCTTAGTTTTCCATATCATAGGATTGAAATATGTTCATGAGATTGTCATGTGATGTTGCATGTTGTGATGAACTTGTTGATGTATGCATATGAATCTAGAAGCATGATATTTTTTGGAAAAAATGTTATTTAAGCCTGGTTAAATTATTACATAAATCCTTCTATTACAAGTGACATAAGTAAGGGACCATTCTGAACCCAACGGTTTGAGGTCTTCCCTTGCGAGGGGTGAGTGCGGCCTTAAATCTTTGTCCCAGTTCACACCGGGTGGCGACTCCATATTATTTAGTACTTCCCAACTAGTGCCGCGAGCCTAGGAACGGCGTCGCCCAGGTCATGTTGTCCTACAGTCTGGCGACTCCACTGGGGATAGAGAATTGGCCCCGAAATATTGACTTGTGATGTTTGGATTTATGTTTTAATTGACCGTGTCTATAGTGGATAAAGTGAGGGTTTAATCAAAGGCATTTTGAGGCTAGGTAATGGTTTGGTGTCTTCCTTCATTCACTACCTTTCTAGAAGGAAAAGCTGTGAAGGCACCTAGATAGCCATCTACTCGTAGCCTATTGTGATGGACTAATTTGGAGGACTCGTTGTTTATTCCTGACAACAAGCGATAAGAGCCTAAGAGGCTTGGGTATTTAAGTGAGCCTCGCTCCACCTTCCCTCTGGGGGATCTACAACGGGAAATCCATTTGACAGTCCGTCACACACCATAGCTCATTGGCACGTACCTTAGTGTATAAAAAAGGGTGCGCCCACTTGGTTGCTCGAACCCTTGAGTGGGGAGACCTAGTTGTGGGCCATCCTTCGCCAGTGAGAGCCTTTGTCTATACTCTTACTAACCCACCCATAGACCGGGTTGGCTAAAGTAACAATTATTTCCTTGGATATGTGCTTGTGGACCATCCTCATTTGGATGCAGTTGGACTATTGTCAGAAATGCGGGCTTGCTGGGCCATTTAAACTGGGGCAAGTTCGTACCTTATGACTATTAGGCCCAAAGCTTCTGAAATGTTGATGGGCCATACTGTAGAAATTATTACGTTTGCATTATCTTCATTATATGTTTGTGTTTAGGAACATTATCATTTGGATACGGTTGGACTTCTTGCCATGAGATGTGAACTTGTTGGGCCATTTAAACTGGGACGAGTTCACTCCTATGACAGTTAGCCCAAAAGCTTCTGAAATGATGATGGGCCGATTTGTGTGAGAATTTTAATGAGTTGATATATTCCTTGTATCATATGCATCTCATGCACCCCATGCATACATACATCATGTTAACCCTTGTGTTCTGGAAGCCATCATAGATACATGTTGGTTAGGGAAGAGGACAGACTTGTCAAAAGACCAAGCAGCCACCAAGAGTACTGGCAGAAGACCTAGCCCAACGGGATAGGAAACCCAATCATGCATGCATGCATACACGTAACATATTTTCATCCTTTTTGTGTTTGTTCTGTTTTGTAATAACAGGTTTCAAAAGAAAAAAAGAAAGCGTCAAAAGACAAACCAATCAGGAACATCGACAGTACTGTATCAGTCTGGGGGCGAGGCCCGTATCAGTATCAGTCTTGGGGCGAGGCCCGTATCAGTATCAGTCTTGGGGCGAGGCCCATATCAGCAGTATCAGTCTTGGGGCGAGGCCCATATCAGTATCAGTCTGGGGGCGAGGCCCATATCAGCAGTATCAGTCTTGGGGCGAGGCCCATATCAGTATCAGTCTGGGGGCGAGGCCCATATCAGCAGTATCAGTCTTGGGGCGAGGCCCATATCAGTATCAGTCTGGGGGCGAGGCCCATATCAGCTGTATCAGTCTGGGGGCGAGGCCCATATCAATATTAGTTTAGGGCGAAGCCCACATCATTCTGCGGCCGAGGCCCACATCAGCAGAATTTTGGAATGAATCCAAGGAATGAATCCCAGGGCCGAGGCCCACATCAGCAGAATTTTGGAATGAATCCCAGGGTCGAGGCCCACATCAGCAGAATTTTGGAATGAATCCGAGGGTCGAGACCCACATCAGCATCAATCTGGGGGCGAGGCCCATGTTAGTAGCAGTTGGGGCCGAGGCCCACTTCAGCAATCAGTTTTGGGATGAGTCCCGAGGGTCGAGGCCCACATCAGCATCAATCTGGGGGCGATGCCCATGTCAGTAGCAGTTGGGGCCGAGGCCCACTTCAACATCAGTTTTGGGATGAGTCCCAGGGTCGAGGCCCACATCAAACACAGTTTGGGAATGAGTCACAGGGTCGAGGCCCACATTACATCAGCTCAGTTCTGCCGAGAATGGCACTCCGAGAATGGAGATATAGTCGGGAATGGACAGCTCGGGAATGAGCACGCCGAGGATGGCACTCCGAGAATGGAGATATGGTCCGGGAATGGACAGTTCAAGAATGAACAAGCCGGGAATGGCACTCCAAGAATGGAATCACGGTTCGGGAATGAACCACCTTACAGTAACGGTTCGGGAATGAACCACCTCACGATAACAGTTCAGGAATGAACAACTTACAGTAACAGTTCGGGAATAGACCACCTTACAGTAACGGTCCAGGAAGAAAGCCTGCATTCAGCTCAGTACGGGAATAAAGCCCACATTCAGTACAGTTCAGGAAGAAAGCCTACAAACTCTGGAATAAAGCCCACATTCAGTACAGTTCGGGGACAAAGCCCACAGTTAACACAGTCAGGGAACAAAGCCCAAGGGAATAAAAGCCTCATGTCAGTATAGTTTGAGAACAAAGCTCAAGAGGAAGAAAGCCTCATATCAGTATAAGTTTGAGAACAAAGCTCAAGGGGAAGAAAGCCTCATGTCAATACAGTTCGGGAATAAAGCTCGGGAGGAATAAAGCCTCATCTCAACAGTTCGGGAA
>SKCR01023404.1:0-49426 GCA_019454045.1 Zanthoxylum bungeanum | reverse complement strand
GCGATACGCTTGAGCCAGTGTTATTTGATAAGTGAAGAGTTAGATCTACCGGAGTTCTAGCCACATTTAGATCTCATTTATTATATTTCTCAAGTATCTTCTCAACATAGTGAGTCTGAGATAATATATATCTTATGATATTCTGGAGATCTTAATTCCTAAGATCACATCAGCTACTCCTAAATCTTTCATATCAAATTTGTTGGTTAGTAGTTTCTTGGTAGACTGAATCATCTCATGATTACTACGAATTATCAGTATATCGTCTACGTAGAGACACACAATGACATATCCTTTTTGAGTTGATTTGGTGTACACACACTTATCACACTCATTGATTTTGAATTCATTTGACAACATCTATTTGTCAAATTTTTCATGTCATTGCTTAGGTGTTTGTTTTAATCCGTATAAGATTTTTACAAGTTTGCACACCTTCTGTTCTTGTCCAGGAACATTGAAACCTTCTAGTTGTTCCATGTAAATCTCTTCATCCAGTTCACCATTTAAGAATGTCGTATTTACATCCATTTGATGTATTTCAAGACCAAATATAATTGTTATGGTTATGAGCATTCTTATTGACGTGATACGAGTCACTGGTGAATAGGTGTCAAAGTAATCAAGACCTTCTTTTTGTCTATAACATTTTATGATAAGTCTTGCCTTGTACTTATCTATTGATCCATCCAGTTTCATCTTCCGTTTGAATATCCATTTGTAGCCCAGTGGCTTACAACCTGGAGGAAGATCAACCAACTCCCAAGTATGATTTTGTAGGATGGAATCAATCTCATTGTTGATAGGTTTTTCCAAAAAGGTGCCTCCGACGAAGACATTGCTTCTTTATAGCTTTGAGACTCATTTTCTACCAAGTATGTCATAAAATCGGGACCAAATGACTTAGACGTTCTAGCTCTTTTGCTATGTCTAGGTTCAATTGTCTCAATATTTTCACGTTGATCTGACTCTTGGTCAACCTGATCACTGTCTTTGACAGTATCAATAGTTCTTTTGAGAGACTCTGTTCTTTGTCTTTCTTTACAAGGAAATATCTCTTAAAAAAATGTCGCATTCCTTGACTCAATTATCATATTCAGATTGATGTCAGGAATCTCAAACTTATGTACCAAGAATCGATACGCACTACTGTTACGAGCATATCCAATGAATATACAATCAACATTTTTGGGTCATATTCTAACCTTCTTAGGTTTAAGAACCATTACTTTGGCAAGACACCCCCACACTTTCAGATATTTGTAGGAAGGTATGTGACATTTCCACAACTCATATGGTGTTTTGTCCAATCTTCTGTGAGGTAGCTTGTTCAGAACGTAGTTGGCGGAAAACACGGCTTCCCCCCACAAGTTCCGGGGTAAACCAGAGCTTGTCAACATGACGTTCATCATTTCCTTCAACGTTCAATTTTTGTGTTCAACAATCCCATTTTGTTGAGGCGAATAAGGAGCATTAGTTTCGTGAATAATTCCATGATTGGAACAATATTCACCAAATAATATAAGTGGAAGTTGCAGCTTTATTATTAGCACTGTGTTGATTGACAATCATTACATTGAACTTGAAAAGGCCCTCAATGAGGTATCATTTTCCTACATATACATCATTTTTGATCAATACAAACTTGTCAGAAACAAATATAAGCTTAAAGTCATTCTTGCTAAGAAGAGAGCCCGAGACCAAGTTCTTCTGAATATCAAGAACATGCAAAACATTCTTCAATGTAAGCTCCTTTTTGGATGTCATCTTCAAAATCATTGTGCATTGTCCAACCACTCTACAGGTAGACAAGTTTCCCATTGTCAGATGATCACTACCATCGACCTTCTGATACGAGGAAAACATCTTGTTGTCAGCACAAATATGACGAGTAGCCCCTGTGTCTACCCACAATTCTCTCAGATTCCCAACCAAGTTGACTTCTGTTACAACTGCTGAGAGGTTCATATCTAAGATCTCATCAGTTAGCTGCCCGTCTTCAGTGACATGTGCCTCATTTTTCTTTTTCTTGCCCTTATCCTGAGACTTCTTGTTTCTGCAGTCCTTTGTCATATGATCGTTTTTTCTACAGTTGTAGCACTTCCCCTTGAACTTCTTGTTAGCTTGGGAAGAATCAGCTCCACTGTTCTTTCTCTTTTTGCTACCCTTTACACCCTCGACGATGTTGGCTTTAGACTCCATAGTCTTGTAGCTGGCATTCTCGGACATCCTGTTGTCCTCTTCGATCCTCAATCGAACTCTAAGGTCTTCAAGACTCATATGTTTCTTTTTGTGTTTCAGATAGCTCCTAAAGTCATTCCATGATGGAGGCAACTTTTCAATGATTGTGGCAACGTGAAACGTCTCACAGAGTTTCATCTCTTCATCCAATATTTCATGAATGATCAATTGTAGTTCACCTAAGTGAGACATTGCCGTTCTTGAATGTACCATTTTGTAGTCCAGGAACCTACCCATGACAAATTTCTTTTGTCCGACATCCTCGGTTTTGTATTTCTTCTCGAGAGATTCCCAGATAATCTTTGCAGAAATCATGCATTGGTATATATTGTACAGGGTATTGTCAAGTCCTCCCAAGAAGCAGTTCTTGCACAAGAAGTCGTCTGACAACCATGTCTCTTCTCACAGTTGCTTGGCTGTTTCCGTTTCTCCCTCCACATGACCCGAAAGATCTTTGAGGTACTTAGCCAACTGCAGAGTTATCAAGTCGAACAACATTTTACTCTGCCACTGTTTAAAGTTTGCTCCACCAAACTTTTCCGATTTTTCTCCATGAGCGACTGGTACTGTGATATTTCCGCTAGCCATGCGTAACTGGAAAAACCAGCAGCGATCAAGAAGTCTACAAAAGACAAATTGTACAACGATCAACAAATGATCTTGTTCAAGTGATATACTAAGTATCCACTCGTTGTTATATTGGACAATAGTACCAATTAACACAATTTCTTGAATTTACTACTAAGGTTTCTTATGATAAATATGTAAAGGAATATTCTCAGAGGACGAGAGGGGTCCGAAGTAACCACTTAAATCTCTGATCACTTAGGCTCTTATCGTTTTTTTGACAGAATATCCTTTAAACATTTTCTCAATAAAATCTCTTAGGCATTCAAACTTAGTATGACACTTCAAATCACAATACAATATGTGTAGATATATATATGTGTATATGTGTGTAAGTCAATCAATATTGGATGGAATTTCGTGTGTATAATTACACTTTTAATTATCAACCAAGTATGCAACACACAATTGAATTTCAACTTTATCATTATGTGTATGCTTGTGATAATTGAACACCCTAATAATAACTTAAATCTATACTACCAAGTTTATTGTAATACAGTATATGATTTTACTAAGTTAATATTATGATAATATAAGTTAATCTAAGTCTATGTCAATTTAGAAGCAATTCCAAGATTATTTCGTTAGTGTCGCGTTCGTTTCTTCGTTCGAATGAAACTATCCAGTGAGTTCACGTTCGTGTAGCGTTCGAACAAAGTGTTCCAGAGAGTTCACGTTCGTGTAGCGTTCGATAACGTGTTCGAACAAAATGTCCTAGAGAGTTTACGTTATTGTAGCGTTCGAAAACGCGTTCGAACGAAATGTTCCAGAGGGTTTGCGTTCGTGATGCGTTTGAAGACGCATTCGAACATTCTTAGGTAGAATACATGCGTTCGAGTTGCGTTTGAATACGCGTTCGAAATCAAAATTTTACCTACGCGTTCGAACGCCCTTGCGTATTTTTCATGCACAGAATTCATTTTTTTTTTCCAGAAAATTGACTTTAACACATGTAAATTCTAATCTAACAACACTAAAAGTAATAAGTTCTTAAGATTGTTGTGGGGAATTATGTGTTATTAAATGAAATCAACATGCATCAACAAATAAAAACTAGAACACAAAAAATCAAATCTACACCAACAAACCAATATTGAACAAAAACCAAAAAACTTAGAGAAAACCTGGAAAATGACGAAAATTTGTAGTCCAAGTCGAGTTACCTCTGTCCTTAAGAACTTATTAGCCCCGCCTCGGTGCTCTACGGATTTTGTGGCTAACGTCATCTCATGATTACTTGGATTCATCTTGTTCAAGGGGCACTCTTTAACTATCTTGAACTAGGACAATGGTGAAATCTCTCTCTCGACTCCAAAACAAAAATGATGTGACTCAATACTTGTAATTTTCTGAACTAATTGAATGAACAAGAAGACTCGTTTATAAAGACATGGAAGAGTGCCTTTGAGGGCACCATTTGGTTTAGGGTGTAATCCTCCTAAGGGTTATACCACTTCCTTAAATCTTTTGGAACCTAGATGTATGTTCTTTCAATTTTATAGGGCATGTCTTTACATGTTAGTACATTTTTCATATGACACTATTCAAGGGACATGACTCTCCTTCATCCATATTCTATATTTAGAGAATTTACAACAAATATGTAGAAGTATTATTAAACTTTCTTATATGATTTCTTTAATTAAAAATAATATTTTTTTTTAGATAAATATAAGTATCCTTATCGGATAACAAAGAGAGTGAGTGGGTCTGAACCAAAACCTCTTAGTTTTCTTGCCCGTTATATATCTGGACATGTTACGAGAACAAAACGACACTATATAAAACTAGAAAAAAAAAAGAAAGTAATTAATTTAAAATAAATAAATAAAAAAACCGACAATACAATCGCTTCTCTCGCATGATCGCATTCGCATCAACATTTCTTTCTAGAATCCATTGCTCTTCATTTCCCTCCACAGATCTCCAAATTCTCACTCTCCAAACCCTAATTTTCTCTCTCTAAACTGCAAAAACAAACACACCGTTCTTCGGTCAGATAAGTGATCGAATCTGGACCGACCGATGAAGATTCTAGAAGCTTCATGAACATTTTCATTCATGGACGAGAATCATCTATACGATGCCTGAACTGCGCAGCAGATCTCGCAGAAATCGGGCCGCTTTCAACCCAAACCCGAACCGGAACCCGAATCCACGACCCGACGATAATAATATTATCAACCATAATATTATTAATAGCAACAAGAAAAGGCTGACTGTACGAAGTCAGCAACAGAGGAGAAGGAAAGGTAATAACACGGTCGTCAATAATATTGTGAACGTTGAGGAAGCGACGACCCCGTTTAAGGAGAAGGAAGACGTTAGGTTTTTTAGAGAAGAGGTTGCTCAGAAAAAGATGGACGAGGACGATAGCGGTGGCCGTAGCGCCGATAAGGCTGCCGGAGCTGAGGATGAAGGAAGCACAGCTCCTCTTCCTGAGAAGGTGCAATTTTTTTTTATGTTCTTTAAACCATTTTCATATTTTATATTTTTTTGTTTTTATAGATTTTTTTGGAGGAAAATGGAAGGAAATAAAAAAAGATAATTTGGGTAAATGTTGAATATTGGTTTTCATATTTTATCGGTAAATTTATGTGAGCTGAGAGCTGAAATTGTGTGAGGATGAGGGGAGCTGAGTAGAGGAAAAGCAAAGAAAATTTTGTATTTTGAATTCGTGGGTTTCTTTGGTGGCTTATTTGGTTTGGACTCCGAGGGAATGTATGAAATGAATAAGTTAAGTTTATAGTTTTTGTTTTTTTCTAAGCTTTCCCAGAAATTGTTGCATCAACTGCTAACATTGTACATCTTTCTATGGCCTATTATTTGTTTGAAACTACATTAATAGTGATTAGAGATTATAGATGGCTTTACTTTTATAGTATTAATTTTTGCCCTGAGTTAATTGTTTTTCTTTTTTCTGTCTAATTTAATAATTGTTGTCGAAAACAATGTCTTCGGTTGGTAAGTTGCTGATTTCACCTGAAAAGATGTGAAACCTTGTTACATTATGCTGAAAATCCATTTGCTTTCTTCACTTTATGACTACAGGTACAAGTTGGTGGTTCCCCAATGTACAAAATAGATAGGAAACTGGGGAAAGGTGGATTTGGACAAGTGTATGTTGGTCGGCGAATGGGTCCAAATACAAATGAAAGAACTGGCCCTGGAGCTGTAGAGGTGTGTCCTTGTTTTTGAAATTTTTCTTCATATATTGATTATAATAGCTCCTCACTTGTGTTTCTCTGTGTATTTTAGGTAGCTTTAAAGTTTGAACATAGAAGTAGCAAAGGTTGTAATTATGGACCGCCTTATGAGTGGCAAGTTTACAAGTGAGGCTTCTGTTTCATCTTCTCTCTTTCATTTATTTTTATATAGCATTATAATTGAGAAGTCATGATGCATGTGAGGTTTAACTTTCACTTTCTCTTCTGTCGTGCAGTGCGCTCGGTGGAAGTCATGGTGTGCCACGGGTTCACTTCAAGGGACGACAAGGTGACTACTATGTCATGGTATGTGTTTGCTTAACACATTCTGTTTTTTATGATCAATTGATTCAATTCTCAGGAGGCTGTAGCTCCTATTTTTCTGGGTTTTGCATGCAGGTCATGGATATGCTTGGTCCCAGTTTATGGGATGTTTGGAATAACAATTCACACACGTAAGTTCGTTTGGCAACCGATAGCTGGATATCCATCCTACAGTTATTGAATGACCAATTTATCTCTATCTAATGTTAACTTTGTTTTCCAATTCAGGATGTCAATTGAAATGGTTGCATGTATTGCCATCGAAGCGATTTCCATATTAGAGAAGATGCACTCTAGAGGGTGATACTTCTTACTATCATGTCTTCTTATAATCATCTTTATTATTTTTTAATTATTAATGATGGTTTTTTCTTTCTTTACCTCCTATTATTGCCACATATGTTTTATATTATGCCATAATATTTCCATTTCTTCTTTTTGGCAGATATGTGCATGGGGATGTGAAACCTGAGAACTTTTTGCTTGGTACCCCTGGAACTCCTGATGAGAAAAAGCTTTTTCTTGTTGACCTTGGGTTAGGTAAGTTGCAACACTTCGTCTTCCCAATCTAGCAATATAGTGCCTTTAACGAGTTATCATTTTTTCTGTTTGTGTTGTACAGCAACCAGGTGGCGAGATAGTTCAACTGGTCAACATGTTGAATACGATCAACGTCCAGATGTTTTCAGGTAAAACTAGATTGTTTTTACTATTAGATAATATGTTTGTTTACTTTATAGCTTGCACTATAGAAATTATTTTATTGACTCTAATTTCATTGATTCATAAATAATTCAGGAAGCAGTTAATAGATTGAATCAAGTTGTAATTCAGTTTAATCCTAGAGTTTGTAATGAGATTACAAATAGACTAACTAGAACTGCTTCATCAGGCCAAAGGAATGGTGTCTGGAAGGGAGTCTTCTCTCCTCCTATATCATTTAACCTTTAGTTATGAATGAATTTCATCTTTAAAAAAATAAATAAATAATTCCTTTGCTGTAGGGGAACAGTCCGGTATGCTAGTGTGCATGCTCATCTTGGTAGAACTGGTAGCAGGAGAGATGACCTTGAGTCTCTTGCTTATACACTCATTTTTCTTCTTCGTGGCCGGCTTCCTTGGCAAGGATATCAGGTATGCAATTTTTTCTAATTTATGGTGTTGTATTTGTCTTTGATTTGTAATTTTTTCTAATTTAGTGGTTTGCTTAGGGAGAAAATAAAGGATTCCTTGTTTGCAAGAAGAAGATGGCCACTTCCCCAGAAACTCTGTGTTGCTTTTGTCCCCAGCCTTTCCGACAGTTTGTTGAGTATGTGGTTAATTTGAAGTTTGATGAGGAACCCAATTATGCAAAATATATCTCTCTTTTCGATGGGATTGTTGGCCCAAACCCAGATATTAGGCCAATAAACACTGATGGTGCACAGAAGGTACTTTTGATGTTCTTGCATCTACATTTTCTGGCATGAGGCCTTTTGGGGCAGGAATTTTTTAGTTTCTGATTGGAATTTCCCTTTGACATGTATACTTTTTGTTGTGAAGCTCATATACCAAGTAGGACATAAGAGAGGACGTTTGACAATGGAGGAGGAAGAAGATGAGCAACCAAAGAAGAAGGTTCGCATGGGAATGCCAGCAACCCAGTGGATTAGTGTCTATAATGCCCGTCGGCCTATGAAGCAGAGGTATTTACTTGGAAATTGCTATTAAAGCTTTTCAAGTTAATGATGGAACGATAATAAGCTAACGATCTTACCCCTGTGTAGATATCATTATAATGTGGCTGATGTGAGACTTTCTCAACATATTGAGAAAGGAAATGAAGATGGATTGTTTATTAGTAGCGTGGCTTCATGTTCAAACCTGTGGGCTCTAATTATGGATGCAGGCACTGGTTTCTCTGCTCAAGTCTATGAACTCTCGCCTTATTTTCTTCACAAGGTTGGTTAATTCCAATTTCAATGTTAGTTATTATAAATCTGAAGTAGTAGGGCATATTTCATCATTTATTTTACCAACACATGGTAACCTTGTGAATTCTTGTCTTCTTTTGAAGGAGTGGATCATGGAACAGTGGGAGAAAAACTACTACATTAGTGCAATAGCAGGAGCTAATAATGGTAGCTCATTGGTTGTAATGTCAAAAGGTTAGCTTCTATATCTGTGAAGTGGCTATGATTAATATAACATTTTTTTAAATCCATGTTGCTTAGTTTATTGTTTTATTTGATGACTAGGTACCCAGTATTTGCAGCAGTCCTACAAAGTCAGCGATTCATTTCCCTTTAAGTGGATCAATAAAAAATGGAGGGAGGGTTTTTATGTCACTGCCATGGCCACTGCTGGAAGTAGATGGGCAATTGTTATGTCTCGTGGTGCAGGATTTTCTGAACAGGTATATGTTGGGATTTGTGAATATCTGCTGAAGCAGCTAGCTTTTTGGTGTAAGAAAATGTTTCTGATATAAAATCAATTTTCCATCTAAATGCAGGTTGTGGAACTAGATTTTCTGTATCCTAGTGAAGGTATTCACCGGAGGTGGGATAGTGGTTATCGTATCACGTCAACTGCAGCAACCTGGGACCAGGCTGCTTTTGTTCTTAGTGTTCCTAGAAGAAAACCTGCTGATGAAACTCAAGAAACTCTCCGAACTTCTGCTTTTCCTAGCACTCATGTCAAGGTGGATTGTTCAGATATTTTTTACATGTTTAATTTTTAATCATTTTCTTTCTATTTGTTTTTTCAACGCCTTAATTTATTTTTTGAGCATAACTGTATGGGTATTCACCTGGTTCTGCCTTTCTTTATTTTTTATCTTGCAGGAGAAATGGGCTAAGAATCTTTATATTGCATCTGTTTGCTATGGTCGAACTGTTTCATGAACCACTGAAAAGTTTTGTTGGAATGCCACTTGATTTATTTCGACTGTGAACTTGTACAACTGCAAACAGCTTTCACCATTTACTACCCCTGTTCTTGAAGCTGAGATCCTTTTTAGCCGAGTTGACAGATCACGACATTGGAAATTGATGTATGCAAAACTCTACTTTATTGTCGCCGCCATGTAGAACTGCACTGTCTTTCAATTGTGTTGAAATAGTTATGAGGTAGTATTATTTATCTTATGGCTGCTGGGATGGGTAACTCTTAAATATTGTTACAACGCTTGTATAGTTTTGAAAAATAATCTCTAAGTTGAAGGCCTGTGCACATGTCATCCTTTATTAATGAAGGGTATTTTGGAACCTGGAAAATGAGTTACAATTTACAATGTCTTGTAGACACTGTCCAGTCATTCAGTCTGCAGTCATTTCTCTTTACCCTGTTTTGGACTTGATTCTGTGATCTTTCAGTTTGACCTGAAAGACAGAGTGTTATCTATTTTTTTACTATGAAGTGAGTTTGTAATCTTAATGATGTCAATTTACAATGTCTTGTAGACACTGTCCAGTCATTCAGTCTGTAGTCATTTCTCTTTACTCTGTTTTGGACTTGATTCTGTGATGTTTCAGTTTGACCTGAAAGACAGTGTGTTATCTAATTTTTTACTATGAAGTGAGTTTGTAATCTTAATGATGTCAAATTTATGATATAAAATTTTGTATGTATACTTGCACAACCCTTAGTTATCTAGCGTGCAATATACCTTTCTGAATATTGGAGCTGTGGTTTCAATTGCACAAACATGCTGATTGATATCCTTCCTCCAAATCCATCTTCTCTCTTAGTGCAGACATATTTAACTGCCAACTTATTTATTTGTATATAATTATAACCCTCATAAGATAGGATGTGACCCGAGTCACTGAGTGGTTCTGGTACCATTGATTTTATGACTGAAGCTGATGGTCATTGCTTAAATTATGAATCTCTCGGGATAAGCTTCTTCTTGGGTAAAGTTTATATTTTTAGATGTCCCGAGTCATTGACCAATTCCTTTACTGGCTTATGTAGAGCAAGGGTATGCAAATTTTTTTCTCAGGTAAGTCACTGACATTTTAAATTCTGTGAAAGATTCAAATATTGGTGCTTTTTGTCCAAACGGCACTATAATTGCCGCTGTCCTTGGTGTAGACTGGTGGTTAGCCAGGGATTATGCATGTTGGTTCTGTCTAATCATGGTCAAGATCTTGGAAGCAGAAAAACAGTAGACAGCTATATGGATAATTGTGAAGTTCTGGTACCAACTACCAAGAAAGCAAGCAGTTGTGAGCATGGTAAGTCCTGGCAATAAGGTTGACTATGTTAGTCTTCTTGTGTTTCTGATTATTATCAAGTATGATTACAAATTTGCTCAAGATCTTGGACAGCTGAAGCACAATTGTCAAGGCTTCTTAGATCCGTGTAAGATTTCTGGTAACAAGAAACCAAGTACTTGTGAACTCGGCAAGTCTTTGGAACGTTGTTGGAATACTTAATGTAAGCTTTCCGAACTACTATCTTAGTTTTTCTGAGTATAAAGTGTTCTTGCCTCTTCTCATATTTTCATTGTGGTCAGTTTTATTTATTGATTGTTATTGCATATATGTACTTGGGGAAGCTCTATTCTTGTTTTTGACAACTATGCCAAGCATTGGCTCCTTTCGTTGTATTCAGCTGGTAAGCTGTATGTGTTTTGACAACTATGCCAAGCATTGGCTCCTTTTGTTGTATTCAGCTGGTAGCTGTATGTTCTTCAATGTTCCTAGTTGTCCACGCAGAGAATGACAAGGAAATGTCTAAAGACCAAAGATATGTTTGGATGTACCATGGAATAAATGCCATAGTGAGCGATGGTACTATTGAATAAAGCACGAGTCATCATCTCCAAACTGAAAATATGGGATTGATTTCACCAATTCTCATTTCTTTCTTGTTGAAGTGAGAACTCCCTGTATTTGTCTACATAATTTCTGAGATGACTCCAGTTTTTTGAGGTGATCGCCTTCCTGATGATGCATATGTTTTTTCATTACTAGTTTTTTGGCATGCGCTTAGTAAGTTGATTATCTTGTCAACAAATAGCATTGAATTTTTTTTTTTTTTTTTACATGCAAGTCTTTTCTTGATCTTTAGGGTTTAATATGTCGACTTATATTTGGATTTTTTGCCCTAAACTTCCGGGCATCCTTGTATCAGGTGAGGATGGTGAAGATATGGACCAAACATCTCTTTCTTCTCTCATTTGTTATGTGCATAATATTCAAATGTTTGACAGAAGGTTTTATCATTCATGTTCGTTTCATGTGGTAAAGCAGGATGAGTCTTTGGTTACTGCATGATTGATCTGTTTTTTTTTTATTTCATTACTACTCTCGCAACTTCATTTTGTTCAGTTTGGACCTTGCTCACGATGTTTTTGTGTTTCAGGATAGTTCCAATGGAAGTGTGTATATTTTCTGGAATTGGTGAACGTGGAGACTTGTTTGTGCTTTATTCGGAGAATTATATTAACATTGAAGTGTCAGTTCTGTGTGTTTTTTGTTATTCTAACAAAGCGCAGGATTCTGTTCTGAATGTAACAAATTTTGTAGCTAAGTACGTTATTCATGACACTTTCTTGATTCTAAATTGCTGGGGTTCCTGTTAAAGATTATATAGTGCAAGTGCTATCATATCAAATGTTATCGATTTATTTCCACTGTTAATGTAAAGTCTACTGTTCATAAGATCCAAAATAGAGGAAAATATTACCCTTTTGCTGTTTTGTTTTAAGATGGGAGAGTTTGTGGCATACAATACTTGAGCTTTTTTTTTACTTGTATCATGTTCTCACCATCACTTTACGTGATAGGTGGTATAAGATAATGAGTGTAAGAAAATTAAAAGTAAAAAAATATTTAAGATAAAAAAATAAAAGAATTAAATAGAATAAAATAATTAAAAATTAAATTTAAAGTAAAATAAAAAAATTTAAGGGGAGAAAAAGGACAACAGAAAGTATTTTTCGAAGAAAGGGGTCTTATGGGAACAAACCTTGATGAGATAATCCCTAGAGTAAATAAGCAGTGTTAAATAAATTAAAAAAAATTCTATTATATATATAAGTAGTGTTAAATAAATTAAAAAAGAATTAAAAACATTAAATGAATAAATGAACCCAAAATAAATAACAAATAAAAAATAAAAAATATAATTTTACAAATTAAAATATTTAATTTATAAAATTAAAATATTTAATTAATAAAATAAAATAAATATATAATTTATAAATTAATACAGATATATAATTGATTTTGAGGAAATGGGTAAAAATGTAATTTGAAGGGGGGGGACAAGGCGGGGATAGAGGGGAAGA
This sequence comes from Zanthoxylum bungeanum, assembly GCA_019454045.1. Lineage (NCBI taxonomy): Eukaryota > Viridiplantae > Streptophyta > Magnoliopsida > Sapindales > Rutaceae > Zanthoxylum > Zanthoxylum bungeanum. The sequence goes on along the minus strand of SKCR01023404.1, from coordinate 36,748 downwards.
AGAAATTTTCAAGAATAAATAGCAACCGGGAGTCTGGGACAACACAATTAGATAAGACTCAAGAGCCGTACTAATATTGTATGTACCAACACATATAGACAATTAGCTGTAACAAACATGTGAAACCCATCAAATCCTTCAATTGCCATATCTTATAATGTCCCCCTCAATAGACATTAAACTATCAATCGCCATTCCTATCAGCTCAATTCAAGAGGCAAAACTATGAGCTATAGGTTATCGATTTCTGCATCCCATCCATGGTCTAAAACATTGGCCTGCAACATAATCTCCTCAAACGAACTCTCTCCTGGTATGAGGTAAAAAAATTAGCAGATGCGACTTAACCATTCGACAAAGAGGAAAAAATGTGAATGAAAGAAAGAACTTGCCTCTTGTGTTTGTCATGATTATATCGAACTAAAACAGGCACCTGCAGCCCCTAATATCATGCATTCTTCTTTGAATTTCTACTATGTGCGCATCATAATGGATTGCCTGATCTCTTCTTTCCTAAAATTTAACCGGACCACCAAGAATAAATAAATGCCAACCGTTACCAAAAGTATAACGTTTATAGACAAGCAATGCGTTTAAAATTCACCTGGAAGCAGAGTACAAGATCTCCGACCTTTAACTTGTGACAATCTGAATGCTCCAGAGGGACAGAACGTTCTCGCACTGATTTTTTCACATTAACCCATTCATCTCTCTTCGGCCCCAAATCCCACAAATCTAACACGAACTTCCTTTAAAAAATGAAAATTTTTATCATTTGAATTTATGAATCAGAGAATACAAAAGAGACTGGCTTATTGATAGTCACATTCATGATAGTCAATACCACCTAATTAAGACTTTATTTGTACCAAAGAACTTAATCTAGGAGCCTGCGCCTTTATAATATTCATAGCCACAACTAATCAAAAGAATATTTAACATCAGTTTTAAAAAAATCAGCACTACTCTAAATAGTAAAGCAATTTTTTATGAGCTAAATACTTACAGATTCGCCAGAATCAAGAACCCTGTGAACCAGAAACTTATCAACATCATACCTGCATATCCAAACATAATATTCGATGTTTAAGCTTTAAAGTTAATAATATATTCATTCTATATGTGTACCTACTTTCAGTTCCTCAAGACTTAAGAACTAAAATGAAGCAAACTAACTATCTGTGAATATTCTGCAGGTTACAATTAATATGCAACTGCTGATGATCTGGATTCAGAGACTGGAACTTTCATGGACATCATGTAAGTCCACATCTTGGGCCACCTACATCAATTTTTAAAGTACACTTATTTGGGTAAAATGTAAAACCTTCGACCAATAGACAACATTCTGTTGGTAGATTATGATGAGTAAACTATAACTGAAAATATGCTATTGAGAGAGAGAGAATGAGATTGGATGAAACCACAACTAAAAGTCAAAACATGTGATGGAACCGCCAACGTGGGGGCTACCATCCCTCACTATCTCTCACTCAGATCAAAACAGCTAAAGAGATTGAATCAAATCAAAACCAAAGAGCATGAGATAATTGCAAACAAGTATATTCCACCATAAAAGATTGTCAGAGGTGAATTTGGAAGTTGGAACATCCTCTACATTGAGAGTCAAGAAAACTTTACGTGGAAGAAAATGGGGAACAAGAAGATCATGCCATTATTGCCTAACAACATGAAAGTTAGACTAGTAAAAATTCCACAAACTTTAAAGCGCTAATCACTGCTGATAGCATCACTTTTCTATACTTGTGTAGTAGTTATTTTGTTTTTTGGTTCCAAAAAAAATGTTACCTAAATCTATGACAAAATGCTTAACATTTTACTTGCATAAGCACTTTTCCTCTCTGACATTTCTCATTTATTTATATACTCAATCATAATGATGGAAAAAGTTATGCCCCACATTGCAGTTGTAAACTACAGCCACATGCTATCACCTTAACTTGCAAACACTTAAACATTCAATTCAAGTAATGATTTAAAACATATCTTGCTTATTATATGTATGCTCACCATGCCCCATCTTTCGATGACCTAGCTTCAAATTCCATTTCTGATACATCTGGAACCTTTCTCTCCTGCTTCTGAAAGTGAATAAATACTTACTCATGATCAGGAAATAAATCCCCTAATGAATAAATCAAGAAACAGTTAAAAGAGTTCACCAGATATCTGTTGAGCAATTTATAAATTTAAAAACAAAAAATATGAAGAAAAAAATTCCAATATTCTGCCGTTACAGTAATAATATTAAGAAAAGGTGCACCTCTAGGCTCTTGAGAACTTTCATGTTCCTTAACTGGAGCGCAAGCATCTGGGAGATCAGATAATTCTTTTGACTCATTAGTTGATGAAGCAACTTTGGATGGTCCCTCTGGCTGCCTACTTTGGAACCAACTTTGTACCTAGGACACAAGCATAATAATATGAGAATGGAAAATGCAAACACTACACCCAGTAAAAATGGCACGACGAGACAGAACAATTAACAGCATTGTTAATGACACCAGATTAGAGTGAAGATCCAAAAATTGATTGCAGTGGAAGTGTAAGTACCTCAGGCCATTTAATAACAGGTTTCCCAGCTCGACCAGCAGAGCAACTGCAAGGAGATAACATGCCAAAACAAAAAGGGTTAAGTGTCAAAACCTGCCACTCCCACAAAATTACACACACATACACACGCGCGAGCACATACATGAAGTTACTCACCTGAAACTTTTTGCAATCTTATGACAAAATTCCTTGCTAAGCAAGTCTTCTTTCGATTCCTTTAACAATTTCTCCATCTTCTCAAGCTATTTGTGAGGAATGAGGCCAGATCAGAAAAATCATCCATGGTGCTTAGCACAATATAATGGCACAAAGGCAAAAAAAAAAAAAAAAAAAAAAACCCCCGTAAACATCAACAACTTAAAAGGAAATGACTTTCCACAATTCATCACGCCACACAAACAAAAATGAACTATCCACACAATAACCAAACTGACACAAACCCAAAAGAATTCAATAATTAAAGATAGCTAAAAATTCATATTTGCCAAAGGGTTACCAATATTATTGTTTTAACTAAAAAACAAATTACATTTCGGCATTTTTTTTGTTTTTGGGGAAAAAAAGAACAAAAACAAATAAATGAACCAACAGTTTCTTAAGATCAACTACATTTAATAGTAATCCAAAAAATTGATCAATACCCAGATAAAAAGATCGCAATTTTACCTCAGCTTTAGTGAAGCCGGTAAAAACTGGCCTCTGTCTTGGACGGAGACGACCCATAATAGCACTTTTTTAAAAACAAAACCCTAACTTCTATTAAAAAAACAAAAATTATATCTTTTTTTCTTTTTTGAGCAAGATAAACGAAGGAAGAATGTCAAATCAGTAAATGAGATTGAATTGGAAACCCCAGAATCTAGATTTTAGAGCTTCTTTTTTTCCCCAGTTTGATTTGAGGCGAAATCAAAATGGAATTTTTAACTTTTAAGCGTTATAAAGTACGGGCTTCTGTGCAAAGGGCTTTCATTTTTATGCGCCCTTTTCTCCACTTTTTTTTTTTTTTTTAATTGAACGGTGTATTTTGTGGATAAATTACATTTAATGATTTCAAATTAAAATGTCGTCGTTTCAATGTGTTTTGGGCCATTTAGGTCTTCGGCTTTTCGCGGCCATGGTCCCATACAATATGTGGGTGTCAAACCGGCCTTTTTAAGCCCAATTTGGAATGGGTTTGACCCGGATTCTTACATTTATTTTCTTTTTTGGGATAATTATTTCAATCTAAAATTTTTATCCAAAATTTGAGGAATTGATTTTATATAATTTAATGGTAGATATTAAATGTCAAAAAATAACTGGTTTGTTCAACCTTAAATTGCATGAAATTAAAGGTTTTGTTGTAAATTAGATGGTCCCCAACATTTGTCTTTTATGTTTTAACTTATCCCACATTAATTAGGGATAATAATATTAACCTAAACCTATCTCTATAAATAGAGTGTAAATCTTATATAATTGATTCATTCTAAAATCAATAAGAAGAAAAGCTTGCAGTTTTACAAGGTATTATTTTCTTCATTTTCTCGCTTATTTTATAACATGTTATCAGCACGAGTAGTTCTTATTTTATTTTTTTTTAAAAGCGAACCTGAAGTTTCGCAAACAACTGTTGCATCAATAAAAACAAAAGGCCGAACCTGAAGTTTAGCAAGCAATTGTCTTTTTTTTTTCTTTATGATCATTACTGAAAAAAAAAGGTTGAATCATCGATTGTCATTGAATTTTATTGCTGCTGTTGAATGGTTCATCTCCTGTTTTTTGTCTTCATTCTAAATGAATTGCTTGATGAATATAATTAACGTCATGGTTTGTGTATTTGCTTAAATTCAATGGCATCTTGGCATCATTGGCCTGAAGTCAAAAAGGTTAAAAAAAAAAAAGGCTTTCAAATTTGATGATAATCAAGTGACGTAAATTGCATTTGATGACAATGATCCAATGGCATACATGTAATAAGGCATGATCTGAGATTCTGAATTTTTTTTTATTAGTTTTCTTTTATTGCAACTTGAAGTTTATAGTGTAAATAAATCAAAACCTGAAGTTCTGAATTTTCAACTATTATATTAGAACATGTAGTTCTGATTCAGAATCTGAAGTTCTAAATCTCAATATTATAATTAGAACCCATAGTTCTAATTCACAGCCTGAAATTATGAATCTCGGTACTTAAATTAAAAAAAGATCATAAATCTCAAATCAAGTATGGTGATGATGATCAAAACAAGGCCTGAAGCCTTTGTTTGCTACAGGCGGGTGATTGTAAAATGTATGATCAAACAAGCCATGATAATGACATGGACCGTCATGATGATGATATAATATCTCCAAAATTTGGATGTTGATAAGCCTTTGTTTGTTGCTTATAAAACCTTTATCAAATTGACAAATAACAAGGCCCGAAGCCTTTGCTTGCTGCTTGTGAATTTGATGGATTTGGCGTGAATTTAATGACGTTTATTGGAGTGGGCATGTCTTTAAACGTGGCCATTGTACTTCGGCTCCAAATCTTTTCTTTAATTTGGTTTCGTATGATGATCAGCTCATCAATTGATTTGGTTATAAGATTGTTAATTGATATTGTTTTATGATTATATCAATATTAATTATTTAAAATTCATATTATAACTTGAAGTTTTGTAATATGATCAAAACCTGAAGTTTTGAATTGTAATCTTAAAATTAGAACCCGTAGTTCTAATTCACTTTGTTATTCTTTTATTTACTATGTTGATAGTTTAACACTTTAATTGTGGTTTATAAGTATGCTCTGTGATTGCCATTAATTTGGACCCTCCACATCAGAAAATAAAAAGTGGATTTTTTTTTTAATTTTATAGTTTATTTTAGTTTCTTTCATAAATCTGATTAACTATAAGAGAAAATTAGAACCTGAAATTATAAACTCATTAATTAATTATCAGATTAGAACCTGCAGTTCTAAATCTAGAAAATAATTATGAGACCCGAAGTTATATAATTACACTACAATTAAAGAACTTGAAGTTCCAATCTCAATCAATCAGACTTTAGATTAAAACTTGCAGTTTTAAATATTTCATGGAACCTGAAGTTCCGAATCTAGAATATAAAATTTATGAACTTGAAGTTCTAAATATTAATATTATCAATCAGAAATTAAAATTGTGAAATATAATTCCTTTTTAGGACCTGATATTCAAAATAATAATGTAAGAATGGAACTTAAAGTTCTAGATCAGCAAATTAACTTTCAAGAGAACCTGAAGTTCTAAGTATATGTGTGTAATTTTGGTTCATATATATTTATGTGATGTTTTTAATTTTTGTATTATATTTTATTGTATATTTATTATTTTGAATTATATTTATGTGACATGAACTTTACTTTCAAGGATATGGACCCTTCAAAGAAATTATTTGTTCCGAAAAATAAATGTGGGGATGTATGCTTGGCTGATAGTGCAACCACACACACTATCTTTCGAGATAGAAAATACTTATTGGACGTAAAATTACATGAAGGAAAGGTAAACACTATATCTGGGCCTGTAGACCTAATTGAAGGCTCTGGAAGAGCCATAATCTTATTAGCAAGTGAAAAAAAATTATACATTGGAAATGCTCTATATTCAGGCAGGTCCAGTAGAAATCTGCTAAGTTTCAAAGATATTCGCAGAAATGGGTATCATATTGAAACTTTAGATGAAAACAAAATAGAATATTTATGTATTACCAAAAATATCTCAGGTAAGAAATATATATTGGAAAAACTTCCGGCTTTCTCATCTGGATTGTATTATACAATCATAAATGCAATAGAAAGTCATGTAGTGATGAACCAGAAGTTCAATAATCCAAAGATGTTTATGTTATGGCACAATCGTCTTGGTCATCCAGGAGCTACGATGATGCGTAGAATAATTGAAAATTCCAATGGGCATAAATTAAAGAACCAGAAGATTCTATTGACAGATGAGATCAATTGCACTGCTTGCTCACAAGGCAAACTTGTGATACGCCCATCTCCATCTAAGATTGCCATTGAATCCCCATCATTATTACAAAGGATTCAAGGATATATTTGTGGACCAATTCATCCACAAAGTGGACCTTTCCGTTACTTTATGGTTTTGATTGATGCATCTACACGATGGTCACATGTTTGTTTGTTATCCACACGTAACATTGCATTTGCCAAGCTACTTGCCATGATGATTAAATTAAAGGCACAATTCCCAGATTATCCAATCCAAACCATACGATTAGATAATGCTGGTGAATTTACATCCAAGACATTTGATGACTATTGTACATCAGTTGGAATCGATGTTGAACATCCAGTTTCAAATGTACATACACAAAATGGATTGGCAGAATCATTGATCAAGCGAATTCAGGTAATTGCACGCACTTTATTGTTACAATCTCAATTACCAATTTCTACATTGGGTCATGCTATACTACATGCAGCTGCATTAATTCGCCTTAGACCCACAGCTTATCATCAATATTCTCCAATCCAACTTGTTCTTGGTTACCAACCATATATTTCTCATCTACGCAGTTTTGGTTGTGTTGTATATGTTCCAATTTCACCCCCACAACGTACAAATATGGGACCTTAACGTCGTTGGGGGATATATATTGGTTTTAATTCACCTTCCATTATCAGATATTTGGAACCTTTAACTAGTGATCTATTTACCGCACGTTTCGCGGATTGTTATTTTGATGAGACAATTTTTCCACCATTAGGAGAAAATAAAAAGCCTCCAGAAGCAAGACATGAACTTTCTTGGAAAGTTTCTACCATGTCTCACTTAGATCCTCGCACCAGCCAATGTGAAAATGAAGTGCAAAGGATAATCCATTTGCAACAAATTACAAATCAATTACCAGATGCATTTACAGATGCTGCAAAAGTAACCAAGTCTCATATACCAGCTGCTAATACACCAGCTCAGGTGGTTATTCCTATTGAACAATCTAGTGTAAATGCAGCTAATGAATCATCTATTACACGTCAGAAACGTGGTAGACCAATTGGTTCTAAAGATATTATTCCACGGAAGAGGAAAATGAGAGATTCGGATCCTGTTGAAAATAATACTCGAGCAATGACTATACCCACATCTTCTCAATCACCAGTTCCAGAAGAACTGATAGTCCCTGAAGAGATATCAACCCCTGAAGAGGCTCAAAATTCCAAAAATGAGGAAAAATCTACAAATTATACTTATACAAGAGAACTTTGGGATCGGAATGAAATAACCATCGACAATGTGTTTTCATATACAGTAGCTACTGAAATTGCAAATGATTTTGAACCTCAAAATATCAATGAATGTAGACAAAGACACGATTGGCCTAAATGGAAAGAAGCAATTCAAGCAGAATTGACTTCTTTAGCCAAACATGAAGTATTTGGACCTGTAGTCCAGACACCTGAAGATGTCAAACCCGTTGGTTACAAATGGGTGTTTGTACAAAAACGTAATGAACATAATGAAATCATTAGATATAAAGCGCGACTAGTTGCACAAGGTTTCTCGCAGAGACCAGGTATTGACTATGAGGATACATATTCTCCAGTGATGGATACCATTACGTTTCGATTTTTAATTAGCTTGGCAGTCTCTGAAAGATTGGACATGCGTCTTATGGACGTAGTGACAACATATTTGTATGGGTCACTTGACACTGATTTTATGAAAGTCCCTGAAGGATTGAAAATGCCTGAAGCATATAAATCAATTGATCGTAAACTATGTTCAATCAAGTTACAACGATCTTTATACGGATTGAAAAAATCTGGACGCATGTGGTATAATCGTTTGAGTGAATATTTGATGAAAAATGATATATAAATGATATTATCTGCCCATGCGTATTTATTAGAAAGTCCGAAATTGGATTTGCCATTATAGCAGTATATGTCGATGATATGAACTTAATTGGAACTCCTGAAGAGCTTCTAAAAACTGCTGAATACTTGAAAAGAGAATTTGAGATAAAAGACTTGGGAAAAACAAAATATTGTCTCGGCTTGCAGATCGAGCATAAAACTAACGGAGTATTTATCCATCAGTCTGCATATATTGAAAAAATTCTCAAACGTTTCAACATGGATAATGCTCATTCATTAAGTACTCCTATGGTAGTCCGATCTCTCGATCCTAAAAAGGACCAATTTCGTCCTAAAGAAGATAATGAAGAGATATTTGGTCCAGAAGTACCATATCTTAGTGCAGTTGGTGCCTTGCTGTATTTAGCTCAATGCACCAGACCGGATATTGCATTTTCTGTTAATTTATTGGCAAGATTTAGTTCTGCGCCAACTCGAAGACATTGTAAAGGTGTCAAACATATCTTTCGTTATCTTAACGGCACTAATGACTTGAGATTGTTTTATTCAAATGAGCCACCACAAAATCCAGGCATTGTTGGTTACGCTGATGCAGGACATCTCTCTGACCCTCATAAGGCACATTCACAAACGGGGTATGTTTTTACCTATAATAATACATCAATTTCATAGCGATCTACAAAACAGTCTTTTGTTGCTACATCATCCAATCACTCAGAGATACTTGCATTACATGAAGCAAGCAAGGAGTGTATATGGTTAAGGTCACTTATACATCATATTCAGAGCACATGCAACTTAAATTCTGCCACAGATATTCCAACAGTTATATATGAAGATAATGCTGCATGTATTGCACAAATCAGAGGAGGGTACATCAAGGGAGACAGAACCAAGCACATCTCACCTAAATTCTTTTATACTCATGAGCTCCAGCAGAGCAAGCAAATTGATGTCAAACAAATAAGATCAACCGATAATTTTGCAGACTTATTTACTAAAGCTTTACCGACATCAACATTTGAGAAGCTTATATATAGCATTGGCATGCGCCAACTGAGCAAATTATCTTGATAATATTTCATCAGGGGGAGCATAATCATTGACATCAAGAAATATTGTTAGATAAAAGTGCATTGTACTTTTTTTCCTTCGACCATTTTTTTTCTCATTGGGTTTTACTGGCAAGGTTTTAATGAGGCAGTGTTAGATCAATTATTGTAAAATTAAAGTGATGGGTCCCAAGGGGGAGTGTTGTAAATTGGATGGTCCCCAACATTTGTCTTTTATGTTTTAACTTATCCCACATTGATTATGGATAATAATATTAATCTAAACCTATCTCTATAAATAGAGTGTAAATCTTGTATAATTGATTCATTCTAAAATCAATAAGAAGAAAAACTTACAGTTTTACAAGGTATTATTTTCTTCATTTTCTCGCTTATTTTATAACAGGTTTAAAACTTATGTCAAAAAAATTTAATTTTAATATGGGGTGATGATAAATAATAAATGTGAAATCCCTAAAACACCCGATTTTCCCACATCACAAAAATTCATAATTTTTATTACATATAAAAAATAAGAAAATAGTAATTAAATATGTATTTTTAAAATAATGACAAACAACTCCGAAATTTTCTTAAAATGAGCCATGAAATAACTTCAAATGCCATTTTGAGTTCGTAAGCAATGAAATTGTACAAATATCTAAATAAATACTATAGTCAAAGACTGCAAGTTTTAATTGTCACATCTTAAACTTCGAAACGGTAAATTATACACTAAATTTTACGAGATATAATCAAACATACACTCTCACACCATTTCTTACTTTTGCGACAAACTTTCATAAATAGATTACACAGCACTAATTTAACATTCAAAAAAAAAAAAAGATTAAATAGCACTAATACATATAAACATTACATTATGAAAAAAAAATAATAATAATTATAACTTATTAAGATACATATTTCCAATTATATTTTAATTAAGATGGATGTTAAATAGATACAACCTCCGCTAAGACCATTCATTTCATATAAATTAAAAAGAAAAATTTAACCATGCATTTGGAAGAACGTCGCTATAGCATTAACGCTAGCGTTTACTCTAACGCTGGCGTTAACACTAACAAAATCATAATCTTATAATATGAGCTTATTTTTTGATGTTTGCTTATACTCTAACGTTTGTTCTATAACTTATATTCTCTGACAATATTATCTGTCAAACGACCTTTATCATAATAATCCGGCCGGTAAGAATCTTCTCTCCCTCTATTCTTGTGAGATTGTTGTAAATTCCTCAAAATTCATTTAAAACATGATATGTATATGTGTATATCATTGGGATGTTCAAAGGGGTGTATGAAGGGTTGCAACCCACCCCAAGGGGTGCCCTATTGGCACCCCTCCATGCCTTATAAAAGAAGGCTTTTATTCCAATTAATTATATAGAGAGATATACAGAATATCTAACCAAAAAGAAGGCATTGTGTTTTCATTGTTTTGAGAGAGAGATCCACCATTGAATCCGAGTTTGCATACTTGTTAAAGAGTGCTCATTGAACAAGAAGTATCCAAGTTATCCTAGGAGAACGTAGGCAATTTGAATATGTAGAGCACCTGTGACGGGGCCAATAAGTTCTTAAGGACAGAGAGATCTCGACTTGGATTGAATCTGTAAACTTGATTTCCAGATTTGTCTTGAAGTTTTTCTGGTATTAGGGTTTTTGCATCTAGATCTACTTTTGGTTGTTGATCTGTTTGATTTGCATGTTATATTACTGTTTAATGACATTAATACTGCCAACAATCTTAAGAATTTATTGCTCTAGTGTTATTAGATAGTAATTCGAATCTTAGGGTTTGTACATTTTCTGAAAAATACGAAATGTGCATGTAAACCCGTAGGGCGTTCGAACACCCGACGCACACGAAGGTATAAATCTGAAAATTCGTAAGAACGTTCGAACGCGCCTTCAAACGCAACTCGAACACAAGCCTTCTGCCTTAGAACGTTCGAACGCGTCCTAAACGCAACTCGAACGTAAACTCTCTGGAATCATTCTGTTCAAACGCGTTATCGAACGCTATACGAACGTCAACTCTCTGGAATCATTCTGTTCGAACGCGTTAACAAACGCTGCACGAACGTGAACTCTCTGGAAACACTTCGTTCGAACGCGTTATCAAACGCAACACAAACGCACACACACTGGACAGTCTCGTTCGAACGTAGATACGAACGTGACACTAACGATTTTGTCCTAAAAGTATCATAAACTGCAAACTTTAATTAATATTAACTTGGTTAGTCATATACTGTAAACACATTAATCTTGGTAGTATAAATTTAAGTTATTATTAGGGTGTTCAATTATCACAAGCATACACTTAGTGATAAAGTTGAAACTTATTTCTGTGTTGCATACTTGGTTGAGAATTTAAAGTGTAATTTTACACAAGTAATTCCATCCAATCTTGTTTGACACATACACATATATCTACACTTATCGTATATTGTTTTGTGACATTGAAAAAGTGAAATACTGAGTTTGAATTGCTAAGAAGTTCTATTGAGAAAGTAGTTAAAGGATATTCCTTTATTTACTTTTCATAAGAAATCTTGGTTGGAAATTCAAAGACTTGTGTTTATTGGTACCACTGTCCAATAGAACAACAAGTGCATATTTGGTATATCACTTGAGACAAGATCATTTGTTGGTTGTTGTACAATTTGTCTTTTGTAGACTTATTGAACTTTGTTTGTTTCCAGTTACATATGGTTAGCGGAAACATCACAGTACCGGTCTCTCATGGAGAAAAACCGGAGAAGTTTGGTGGGGAAAACTTCAAACAGTGGCAGAGCAAAATGTTGTTCTACCTGACAACTCTCCAGTTGGCTAAATTCCTCAAAGATCCTCCGGGTCCTGTGGAGGGTGAATCTGAATTGGCCAAGGAAGAGCGAGAACATACTTGGATGTCTGGAGACTTCTTATGCAAGAACTACCTTTTGGGTGGTCTTGACAATACCCTGTACAATGTGTACCAAGGCATGACTTCTGCGAAGATTCTCTGGGAATCTCTCGAGAAGAAATACAAAACCGAGGATGCCGGACAAAAGAAATTTATCGTGGGTATGATCATGGACTACAAGATGGTAGTTTCAAGGACGGTGATATCTCAGTTGGGTGAACAACAATAGATCATTCATGAAATACTGGATGAAGGAATGAAACTCTGTGAGACGTTTCAAGTTGCCACCATAATTGAAAAGTTGCCTCCATCATGGAAGGACTTCAGGAGCTATCTGCAACACAGAAAGAAGCAGATGAGCCTTGAAGACCTTGGAGTTCGATTGAGAATCGAACAGGACAACATGATGTCCGAGAAGGCCAGCTACAAGACTATGGAGTCTAAGGCCAATATCTTTGAGGATGTAAAAGGTAGCAAGAAAAGAAAGAACAGTGAAGCTGATTCTTCCCAAGCAAACAATAAGTTCAATGGGAAGTGCTACAACTGTGAAAAGAGCGGTCATATGACAAAAGACTGCAGAAACAAGATATCTCAGGATAATGGCAGGAAAAATGAGGCCTATGTCGCTAAAGATGAGCAGTTAACTAATGAGATTTCAGAAATGAATCTCTCAGCAGTGGTCACTGAAGCCAACTTGGTTGGGAATCCGAGAGAATGATGGGTAGACACTAGGGCTACTCGTCATATTTGTGCTGATAGCAAGATGTTTTCCTTGTATCAGAAAGGTCGATGGCGGCGATCATCTGACAATGGGAAACTCGTCTACCTCTAGAGTGGTTAGACAAGGCACAGTAGTTCTGAAAATGATATCCGGAACAGAGCTTACATATAAGAATGTTTGCATTTTCCAGATATTCGGAAGAACTCGGTCTCGGGTTTATATTTGTTTCTGACAAGATTGTATTGACCGAAAATGATGTCTATGTAGGAAAATGATACCTCGCTGAGGGTCTTTTCAATGACTGTCAATTGTGATGAAACTTCTGCTTATATTATTGAGTCACAAAATGTATGGCATGGGAGGTTAGGACAGGTTAATTATGATACAATGCGTACACTAATTAACATGGACCTTATACCTAAATTTTCATTGATAGCCAACATAAGTGTGATAGAGGTGGTAAAAAGTACTTTGTCAATTTTATCGATGAAAGCACAAGATTCAGTTACGTGTATTTGCTGAGGAGCATAACTGAAGCTATTGAGAGCTTTAACTGAGAATGAAGTTGCAAATCAACTTGGCAAGGAAATCAAAAGAATCAGGAGTGATAGAGGTGGTGAATATGTTTCATCATTCGGTGAATATTGTTTTGTGCACGGAATTATTCATGAAACCACTGTTCCTTATTCTCCTCAACAAAATGGGATTGCTGAGTGCAAAGACCGAACGTTGAAGGAAATGATGAATGCCATGTTGACTAGTTCTGGTTTACCTCAGAACTTGTGGGGAAAGCCATGCTTTCCGCAAACTACGTTCTGAATAAGCTTCCTCACAGAAGATTGGACAAGACACCATATGAGTTGTGGAAATGTTATGTACTTTCCTACAAATATCTGAAAATGTGGGGGTGTCTTGCCAATTGCCAAGATGATGGTTCTTAAACCTAAGAAGGTGGAATAAGACCCAAAACTGTTGACTGTATACTCTTCGGATATGCTTGCAACAGTAGTGCGTATCGATTCTTGGTACACAAGAATGAGATTCCTGACATCAATCCAAATGTGATGATTGATTCAAGGAATGCAATATTTTTTGAAGAGACATTTCCTTGTAAGGAAAGACAAAGAAGAGAGTCTCTCAAAAGATCTGTTGATACTGTTAATGACAGTGATCAGGTTGACCAAGAGTCAAATCAACATGGAAATGTTGAGGCAAATGAACCTAGACGTTGTCTAAGTCATTTGGACCCGATTTTCTGACATACTGGTTAGAAAATGAGCCTCGAAGCTATGAGAAAGCTATGTCTTCTACGGAGACACCTCTGTGGAAAGAGGCTATGAACAATGAGATTGATTCAATCCTACAAAACCATACTTGGAAGTAAGTTGATCTTCCTCCAGGTTGTAAGCCACTGGGCTACAAATGGATATTCAAACGGAAGATGAAAATGGATGGATCAATAGAGAAGTACAAGACAAGGTTTGTCATAAAAGGTTATAGACAAAAAAGGAATTGTTTACTTTGACACCTATCCACCAGTGATTCGTATCACATCAGTAGAATGCTTATAGCCATAGCAGCTATATTTGGTCTTGAAATACATCAAAATGAAGTAAAGACATCATTCTTGAATGGTGAATTGGCTGAAGAGACTTACATGGAACAACCAGAAGGGTTTAATGTTCCTGGATAAGAACAGAAAGTGTGCAAACTTGTAAAATCCTTGTACGGATTAAACCAAGCACCTAGACAATGATATGAGAACATTGACAAAGAGATGTTGTCAAGTGGGTTTAAAACCGATGAGTGTGATACGTGTATATACACCAAATCAACTCAAAAATGATATATCATTGTATCTCTCTATGTAGACGATATGCTGATAATTGGTAATAATCATGAGTTGATTCAGTTTACCAAGAAAATGTTAACCAGCAAATTTGATATGAAAGATTTGGGAGTAGCTAACCTAACTCTTCCTCTATCAAAGAATATTGGCTTAAGCATATCGCAATTAGAGTATTCAAGGATCATCGGAAGTCTGATGTATCTCACGAATTACACACGAACTGATATCGCTCAAGCTGTGAATAGGCTTAGCAGATATACTAGCAATCCAGGACATAACCACTGGAAAAGCCATAGTAAATGTTTTGAGGTATAAGAAACTTCAAAATATAGGCTACATTACGAGAGATATCATGTTGTTCTAGAGGGATACAGCGATGCTGGATATCTGATATAGTGGATTCCAAATCTACGGTTGGATTTGTTTTCACACTTGGTAATGCAGCCGTGTCATGGAAATCCTCGAGGCAAACATGTATTGCCCGGTCTACTATGGAATCAGAGTTCATAGCGTTAGACAAAACAGCGGAAGAAGCAGAATGGCTTAGAAACTTCTTGGAGGATAATCCTAGTTGGCCCAAACCGGTGCCAGTGATTAGCATACATTGTGATAGCCAATCGGCAATTGGGAGAGCCCAAAATACAATGTATAAAGGTAAGTCTCGACACATACGTTGGATACATAATATCATACGTCAACTGCTCTCAAGTGGCATAATAACGATCGATTATGTCAAGTCGAAGGAAAACCTAGCGGATCCAATAACTAAGGTTTACCTCGAGAGCAAGTTGAGAAGTCATCGAAGGGAATGGGCTTGAAACCTATAAATTAAGAATTGTCACTGTGGAAACCCAACCTAGCTGACTGGAGATCCCAAGATCTAGGTTCAAAAGGGACAACAGAAACTTTGTGCAATTCAAAACAAGCACTGAAGAGTTTCGTACTCTTTCTCATTCCGATAATGACGCTGAGTGCTGTCTGTCATTGGTTAGGATAAGCTAAGGCTTTTAATGATCACTATATTAGGAGATGAGTCCTAATGGGGGTAAAGACGGATTACCTCTTCATAGTAGATCACCTATTTCAAGTAAGAAGTGAGGCCGCTTCCATGGGAACCTTTAAAGGCGGGTTACCCTAAATTGCTTGATGAATCCAGGACCGTTGTTCAGGGCCAAAAATGAACACAACCGTAGAACGAGAAAATGGTCGAATTAAAGTTGTGTGTTGGCAATTGTCTTGGTTTACACCAACGGCAGAACAGTTCAAGACTAAGGGTCACTGGTTTGCCAAGTAAATTCGATTGTCATTCACTAGAAAAGGTTCAAGGCGAAAGCTACCTATTTCGATGCAGCTTTAGCTCACGGTATCTCCCTCACGTGCCTGAATGAATGTTTGAAGAATTGTGGGGGATAATTGTTGTAAATTCCTCAAAATTCATTTAAAACATGATATGTATATGTGTATATCATTGGGATGTTCAAATGGGTGTATGGAGGGTTGCAACCCACCCCAAGGGGTGCCCTATTGGCACCCCTCCATGCCTTATAAAAGAAGGCTTTTATTCCAATTAATTATATAGAGAGATATACAAAATATCTAACCAAAAAGAAGGCATTGTGTTTTCCTTGTTTTGAGAGAGAGGTCCACCATTGAATCCGAGTTCGCATACTTGTTAAGGAGTGCTCCTTGAACAAGAAGTATCCAAGTTATCCTGGGAGAACGTTGGCAATTTGAATCTGTAGAGCACCTGTGACGGGGCCAATAAGTTCTTAAGGACAGAGAGATCTCGACTTGGATTGAATCTGTAAACTTGATTTCCAGGTTTGTCTTGAAGTTTTTCTGGTATTAGGGTTTTTGCATCTAGATCTACTTTTGGTTGTTGATCTGTTTGATTTGCATGTTATATTATTGTTTAATGACACTAATACTGCCAACAGAGATATGGCAAAAAAATAAACGATCAATCTTTTCTAATTTTTCCATGTGTCTCAATTGTGAGAGTTTTGTGTTTACTTTGTGAAGGTTTATTTGTCGGAATTTTATTTTATTTTTTAATTCCTAATATGTTGATATTTTGAGTGTTTTGTAAGGAGATCGGAGACATTATTTTGGTCGTCTTTTTAATTGAAGTTCTTCTAATTTAAATGATGTGATTTTTTAGTACAAATCATTGCTGACTCCACGATTTCAAAGGTCTTATTACTTCCCAATACATGGTGCTTTAATAATCTCGTACATCATATTTTGGGTCTAAAGACGGTTGGTTTTACTGCAGTCAAGGCATTTCAACCTTTTTTTCTTTTTGGCTACTGTGGAGATATCTAATCTTCTAGATCTATTTTTCCCTAATTGTCTTGTTTTTTTTTTTTTGGAGGGGGGGGGGGGGGTTATATCTTCTATGTCATGAAATATATCTATAAACAATTCTTATTAAATCTCAATATAATTTTCCTCATATTTTCAAAAATAATCTCCCTTAAAATATTAGGATTGGTGTTCGGAATGTCAATCTAAATACATATGTTTTTTTCCCTATGTGTCCCCGGTGGTGGAGCCACATACATATGTTCTTTTCTGAAAATTAAATTTTTCCATCTAATCCCGATCAAGACATGATTTTAGGACATATTTTTATGTACCAATTTGAAAATAAGATGAGAAAAAAATCCTAAAATTTTACAAAACGAGATTTTAGTAAAACGGGGACCAGACTATGAGATCTTAGTGGGATGAGATGAAATTTTAATGGGATGATTTTTGTCCCAAAAATTACAGGAGACCGAAACGAACTTTTATCTCAATCATACGATGGTGTTGTTGAATTCAGACATATATTCAACATAGGAATATAGGATGGTTAATTTATCAATCGAGTGTTGGCGTTTTGGCGGCGGAAGCACGATTCAGCTGAAAATAGTTCTTAAACATTTTAAAATTTTTCGAACAAATTAGCCGGTATCTTATACCTCCAATTAGTTCGTATTTCACCTAAACATATTATTTATTAACAAGTAACAATACAACAAGTCGCAAAAGAGGACAAAAATTTTACGAGAATATTTTCCTGAAAAATACTACGTAAAACTGGTAATCGTGTAGACATTTTATTTTTACGCATAGCCCAATGACGAGTCTCTTATGGGGGTACCACCTGAAGTTTTGGAAAGTTGTAGTGTTAAATGCCAGAATGGAAGGGAACTCCAGAAAATTCAGAAAAATAGTCAAGTTCCGACCAGACATCACCTATGTCTGGCTAACCTTTTTTTAGTCCATAATATCCGGCTGGACATATATCAAAAAACCTAAATCTGACCGGACATATGACAAGTTGTCAATGAGTGTGCATATTGTCAATTACTGGAATCACGAAATCTGATTATGTCTGGTCAGACATATATTTGAAATAAATGTCTGATTGGACATGTATCGAGCTGTCAGCGAGTGTGCAGATTTCCAATTACTGAAATCACAAACTTGATTAATGTCCAGTCGGATGTATATCTCAAAATAAATATTTGACATGATATAGATCGAATTGTAGTTGACAGTGCAGATTGGCAATTACTGTAATCAATGAGAGGATTTGATTTCTCTTTCCCTTTTCAAACCAAGTTTGGGCACTATAAATTAATGCACAAACTCTTCACAAAAGTCCTTTAGAGAAAACTTATATCTTGATCCTAAATTCTGAAATCGTGAGATATGAAACAGAGAGTCTGAGAGAGGAAAAAATAGTGAAGAAAACATTAAGAGTTCCCTGGAATTTTCCCTTTCCAACAAATAATCTGGCAACCGTCCAACATTTAGAGGTATTTTATGAGCGAGCTACACTTAAGGTATGACTTGAGCGCTCCTTAATCTTTATTAACACTTTATTTCCTGCATTTTACATTACTGTTCTGACGCAATATCTCATGCCGGACTTAATATATGTCCGAGCGGACATACACAAGCTGTCAAAAATGCCCGACCGTATTATAAAAACATTTGATCGTATCCAGTTATTATTGTTTTCATCATATTATTACTATTATTCATGCCTTATATTCGCATTATTATCGCCATGTTGTTTCTAGGTTATTATGTAGCAATGCATGTTTTTACATTTGTTATTTGTTATGTTATATAGTCATTTATTTATTATTATGCTATTATTAATACATTATTATTGTTAGCTATGTCATGATTCTATGTTTCTATCTGTCTGGTTTACGTGGAATATTCGACCAAACTTCAAATATGTCTTGCCGGATATTAATTGCATGGAAAAATGTCCGATCAAGCTTCTCTGAAGCCAGACTGGCGAGATATGCACCATGTTTTATTTAGTTAGTATTTTACTATTGTTTTAACAATTTCTGGACATTTATATTTATCAATTTTGTTTTCTTATTATTTTTTTATTAATTGGTTGTGCCATTGTATGTTTTAAACTATTGTTGTGTGATGTTGCATATAAGACATGTCGATACCGTTTTTCAAACCTGAGTATTATACTAGCATCAGTAATAGACCATTCTGAAAATAAATATATTTAAGGTCAGCATTTGCGAGATGTGTAATGCGGCCTCAAATCATTCCCAGTATTTTATACTAGGTGGCGACTTCATCACTCTCTGGTTAGTCCCATGTGGGCTATTCATACTTGATGAGTGGTAAATCTATCACTATTTCTCACTCATTTAACCTAATATTTTGTATAGTTTCTTGAGCTTTGTGAATATTTTGATGTGTTTTGTGTTATTTTGTAGATAAATAAAGTTTCAGGACATTCTGGAGGTGATTTGGACCAAAATAGTGAAAATTGGAAAAGGGCATTTTGGTAATTTTGGCGTGTCGTGACGCCTAACGTGCACCGGGTCCATGCTAATGTGCGTCGGGTCAATGTGACAGAATGAGAGAAGTTTGACTTTGCTAACGTGCGCCGTGCCATGTGTCATCATCACAGTCGATCTGCTAACGTGCGATGTGCCACGTGTCATCATGATACGGTGCCGACAATCACCATTGCCACGTGTGCCACATGTCACTCCATGTCACCGCCATGTCATCATCCACATCACCAGTTGACCGAGTCAAAGTGCCACGTCATCACCACGTCATCATCAACCAATCACAGCGTGCCACATGTCGCAATCTTACGGTGCCGACATTCCCTTTCGCCACGTGTCGCCACGCCATGCCACGTCAGCATAATAATTGAGCTCTCAGCCGCCTTGCCACGTGTCGCCTTATCTCATTATCCAGATTTGCTACGTGTCAAGCCCTCAGCATGCCACGCCAAAAGATACCGGCATCGCCTTTAGCGTCGCGATGCTGGAGGCCTATCTGCGCCTATAAATTGAGCTCGAGATTTCAGTTTTAGATGTACCATTCTCTCTGAATTCTCTGATGTAAATAGGGAGTTTTCTATCTAGTTTCTTTTAAATTTTAGTTTTGTAATTAATTTTAATTACGTTAAGTAATAATAATAATTTACTTTCTTTACTTTTTACAGTTTTTACTATTCACCATGAGGAGATAACTTCCCCAGCTAGGGTGAAAGGTAATTATTTTACTGTTACTATTTAGATTAATCTCCATTAAAAATAATATATTCACTATTTAAAATATTGACTTAAAAATGATACAGTTATATTGGTCGGTTGGTAAATCATTTTAATCTGGTTTAAACCTGACTAATCAAGGATACCACCAGATTGGTCGGTTGGAAATTAAATTTTCTTACCGCCTATATGGCAGGTTTATTTTGATTCCGCCTTTATGGCTGGTTGGACTTAATTTGACTTAATCAGGTTACCGTCTATATGGACGGTTAGTAAAATAATCACAAGTTAATATATTATATTAAGGGATATATCTAAATAGTAAATAGTAAAAGTTGATCATTTTACCTTAGCATTTTATTTTATTGTAATTTACTTTTCAGCTTTTACTTTACCGCAATTACTTTTCAGCATTTTTTATGTGATTTACTTTTAAGTTTTTACTAGCCCTAATTATGTGTTAGTTATTTGAGGTTGTGATGAATTCTAATATCACCGGTTTATAAGGGGTTATTTTATAGTTTGGGTAATTTTAAGGTTTATTATTAAGGCTTAAGCTTAATGCTTCTTGTTGACTGATCACCAATAAGATTGATATGGTAAATCTAAATAAACTTGACGAAGGAATTTTAGGTTTCAGCCTTAGACTTAATAGCCCACGATCTTCCTTGATGATAGATAACCCTTTAATAGATTTCCTTACAGGATAGACATATATCTGTCGGGCGGGGGTAGCCATAATTGGAACTTAAACTAATGAATCCAGATAATTTGGTTGACATAGACATATGGTTCAATTAGGTTAAACTGGGTATTTACGTCTGACCATCGACAGAGGCTTTCGCATAATTTCGTGTTCCAGGTTAGTAAACCGATTTATTACACAAACATAAAATAATCACTTCATCTTTTAAAAGATATAAGAACTTCCATTCTTATGGAAGTGGAGATATTCGATGTGTGGGATATAGATTTTATGGGATCCTTTGTTCCATCATTCGGAAACATGTACATACTGGTTGCCATAGACTACGTCTCCAAATGGGTCGAAGCAATTGCACTGCCATCCAATGATTCAAAAATGGAGATCAAATTCCTGAAAAGGAACATTTTCACTCGGTTCAGAACACCTCGGGCAATTATCAATGATGGTGGCTCACATTTCTGCAACAGATACTTTGATGCACTCCTATCCAAATACGGAGTTACTCACAAGGTTGCCACTGCTTATCATCCACAGTCAAATAGACAGGTTGAAGTTTCAAACAGAGAGATCAAAATAATCTTGGAAAGAACCGTCGGATCAACAAGAAGAGACTGGTCTACAAAACTGGATGACACATTATGGGCCTATCAGACAACTTACAAGACACCCATTGGTATGTCCCCATATCGATTGGTGTTTGGGAAAGCATGCCATCTGCCAGTTGAGCTTGAACACAAGGCGTACTGGGCACTGAAGAAGTTGAATCTTGATTCACAAGCTGCAGGAGAGAAACGACTTCACCAACTCAACGAATTGGAGAAGTTTCGTCTACAGGCTTATGAGAATGCTAGATTGTATAAAGAAAAGACCAAGAAATGGCATGACCGAAAAATAGTGCACAGACAGTTGGAACCAAGGCAGCAAGTGTTGTTGTACAACTCAAGGTTGAAACTTTTCCCTGGAAAGTTGAAATCAAGGTGGTCATGTCCATTTTTGATCACTCAGGTTTTACCATATGGAGCTATTGAGTTACTGGATCCCAACACCAACAACACATTCAAGGTTAACAGTCAGCGTGTCAAGCACTACTGGGGAGAATCATTTAAGCGATAAAAAGAAAGTGTCACACTTTCAGATCCAGCCTAATGCTGAATGAGTCAGACATATCCACATATTGCCTCTTCAGATCAGGAGACATAAAACAAAGAATGAGTAACCTGACTCTCATAACATCATCCCTCCATTTATGATGAGTCTCCATCTTCTTAGGTGTACGATCCGAAGCAATATCTACAGGTACTGTGATGAGCGGAAAATACATCAATATTTACCGCCCCCTTTACATAATATTTTGTATTGTTTCTTGAGTTATATGAATTTTTTAATGTATTTGTTTTTATTTTATAGATAAATAAAATATCGGGACTCACTGGAATCAAATCAGGGCTAAAACGGTGAAAAACGGATCAAAATGGGCAAAATGGGGAATTTATAGTTCACGCGTCGCGACGCTCAAGCCTCAACGCGTCGCGACGCCAGGCCAATAATTCATCTGCCGACACGCATCATCACTTGCGTCATCATGACGTCAGCACTTTAGCACGGGTCGCGACGCCGATACAATAATTCAGCCGCCATTCACTGTAGCATACGTCGCGACGCAGAAGACTTGGGGAAAATTCATACTTTCTTCTAGGAAATTTCCTTCAAATACTAAGAAGAGAGTATATTGTTTGTTTAATTTCAGTTTTCTTGTATTTAATTTTTATTTTAGTAATAAAACTTTGTTTGTTTTACTTAAAGCATGAGTAGGTAACTTCTTTCTGTTAGGTTAAAGGTGAAACTTTTATTATTATAATTTAGATTAATCTTCCCTATTTTATAATATATAAATTATCTTAAAACCTGACTTAATTGGATACAACATTTATGGTCGGTTGAAATTTATTAAAATATGACTTAATCAAGATACCGCCTATATGGTCGGTTGGTAATATAATGCAAATTTATATATTATAATAAGAGAGATTTCTAGATTTGAAATAAAGTGGATCCCCAAACCCCAACATATCATTTCATTGTTGTAATTTTTACTTTTTAGTTTTCAACTTGTTTATTGATGTTTTATTTATTTATGTCTTTTGTAGTCCTAGATATGTGTTGTAACTAAATACATTATCTAGGGTTGTGATGAATTCCAATATCAATGGTTTTATAAGTTTATTTATCTTGTGTCTTGTGTAATATTTTGGTTTATTTATTGAGTCTTAAACTTAATGTTTCTTGTTAATTGGCCAGTAATAAGTTTGATTTGGTAAACTTAAAATAAACTTGACAAAGGGATTTTAGGTTTCAGCCTTGGACTCAATAGCTCACGATCTCACACTCACCTTAGAGATTTCCTTCTAGGATAGACATATACCTATCGGGCGGGGATAGCCATAATTGGAACTTAATCTTAATGAATTCAAAGTTTCTTGGTTAACATAGACATATAGTTAATTGAGTTACTTTGGGTGTTTGCATCTAACTGTCGACATATGCTTTTACATATCTTTGTGTTCCATGTTAATAAACCGATATATTACAGACAAAAAAAAAAGATAATCACTTCATCTTTAGAAAAATATTGGAAGGATTCACAACCCTATATATATTTTCATATTATTGATTTCTTTTAGAGTTTACCTTTGTTTTGTTTTATTACTTGTTTTTAAATCATCATCCAACAACCAATCAAATCAATTAGATGCGTGTAGAAATTTAGCTTCATAAATTAATAGCATAGGTATTAAGTCCTCGTGGGATCGATACATTTTATACTACTTTAGTGATACGTACGCTTGCGTTACATGTGTGATTTCACCGATCAAATTTTTGACGCCATTGTCGGGGACTTATTTATCTTTTACTATTAATTTTGAGGTTAGATACTTTACTTGTGTCTAATTTATTTTTACTTATTATTTTTATTTTATTGTGTTTCAGGTTCTCAGACACTACATGAGAAGAAGCAGAAGCTTTGAAATCCGTCCGCTTGACCCATAAATTGAAAGAACTATCAGACAGTTGAGAAGGGAAAGGCGAAAAGATCAAGAAACACTGATCAATATGAATAATCAATAACCTGAACTTTTGGAGGTAGCACCACCAATTCCCATTCAAGACGGAACAATTCATGTGTTTGATGGCTTCATATCATGCATTGTACTTCCACCCTCACCATCAAATGATTGTGACATCAAAACATACATTCAGATGATACAACAGTCACTTCAGTTTGGGAGAAGTGCAATCGAAGATCCTAATGCCCACATCAGCAACTTCCTGGAAGTTTGTGGCATATTCAATTACAACCGAGCGACATAAGAAGCAATGCGTCTACGTGTGTTCTCATATTCCTTAAAAGACAGAGCTAATGCTTGGCTTCATTCACTACCAGCAAGTTCCATCACAACCTGGAACACTCTTGCCACCAAATTCCTTGAAAAATACTTTCCCCCAGCCAGAACAAAAAAAATTGAGAAACGACATCACATCCTTTGTGCAATATGACTCAAACTCCCTCTATAAAGCATGGGAAAGATACAAAAAATTACTCTGAAAATGTCATCATCATGAGATTGCAAAGTGGCTTCAAGTTCAAACCTTTTACAATGGGCTTTCTGGATTGATGAAAACTACAGTTGATGTTGCGGCTGGAGGAGCATTAATGGCAAAAGGAGCAGATCAAGCTTGTGACTTAATTGAAGAAATGGCTAACAACAATTCCTTGCGGCCAACAGAGAGGAGCATGATCCATCGAATAACATGAATCTATGAAGTATGGGTCAACACAGCTGTGAATGCCAAGCTGGATCAGATTTAAAAATGCTTGAAAACTCTTAGCATTCAGGTTAATGCTGGATTCACAAGTTCACCATATGGAGGAGCACCAGAGGAAAAATCTTACAACCAACATGATGAGACTGTGAACTATGTCAGCAATTTCAACAGACAATGAAATAATCCATATTCCAATACCTACAACCAAGGTTGAATGAATCATCTCAATTTTGCATGGAGAAACACTTCAAGGCAAATGAACAATCTACCACCAGGATTCCAACAGCAGAATAAAAGCCAGAAGTATGAGAAGAAGCCATGAATATAAGATTTGCTTGCAGAAATGTTGAAAAAGCAAGAAGCCAAATACGATGCTATATTTCAAAGCCAATCAACTTCTATAAAGGCACTGGAAAATCAATTGGAACAACTGGCCAATGCTTAGAGTTACAGACCGCATGGTACCCTTCCCAGTAACACATAACCAAATCCAAGGAATATATGGAATGAGCAATGTCAAGCCATCACTTTAAAATGCTACACTAAAATCAACAAAGATGTTGGAGTCAAAGCATCTACTGAGAAAGTTCCAAAAGAAAGCATCGAATCAGATCCACATATGGAGGAAAAATAGGCAAAAGAAAATAATCGAGAAAGATTTACTCCACCTCCACATTTTCCAAAGTGTCTTCAGAAACACAAATTGGACAAACAATTTGCTCGATTCCTGGAGATTTTCAAAAAGCTGCACATTAACATTACATTTGCAGATGCGTTGGAATAAATACCCAGGTATGTTAAATTCATGAAAGATATTCTATCATGAAACCAAAGATTGGGAGATTACGAGACTGTAGCACTGACAGAAGAATGCAGCGCCATCATTCAGAGGAAGCTTCCCCCAAAATTGAAGGATCCTGGCAGTTTCACCATTCCTTGCACCATATGATAACATTACTTCAGTAAGACTTTGTGTGATTTAGGTGCTAGTATTAACTTGATGCCTTTGTCTATTTACAGAAAACTGCAGCTTGGAGAAGCAAAGCCCACCTCACTTACTCTACAACTTGCTGACATATCACTCACATTTCTGATAGGTGTAATGGAAGATGTACTGGTCAAAGTGGAAAAATTCATTTTCCCAGTAGATTTCATTATCATTGACATGAAAGAAGACAACTATGTACCCATCATCATCGGGAGACCATTCTTGGCTACAGGTCGAACCATCATTGATGTACAAAAAGGTGAACTAACTATGAGGGTGTATGACCAAGAAGTAACATTCAATGTTTTCAAAGCCATGAAATTTCCAAATGATGAACGAGATGGGGAATGTTTCAGACTTGATGTAATAGATAGTATCATCCAGAACACAGATGCAATGTAACTTTCCACTAACAAACTTAAAGCATGCATCACTAACATAACTGACAAAGATTTAGATGATGAGATTTTGGAATGTATCAACTGTTAGGGTTGGTGCTCGGAGTGCCAATTCGGATCGTATTTATGTCCGATTCATAAATACAAGTAATTCTATTTTCCATAATATTACTAATTTAGATGGTAGCACCCTTGTCTTTTATACATTTATTCGATCTAATTACGATTAGATAACTGATTATGATTATATCGAAACTAAATCTGGTTTAGTGATACGTGTATATTAGACAAAGACCCTGGGATTTACAATATAGTGTGCAGTTACAATGTAGTTTGTAATTGACATTGAGAAGCGCACTATAAGATGTATATCCTTAAATAAAGTTTTTGGCCAAGATTTACTAACATGGGTCGTTAGTAAAATCCGCTGAGACCAATACATGTCATATATCGTGACTTGGTCTGATGGTTTATCCTAGTGAACCATGAGTCTCGGGAGACTCGTATAGACATGTAGGTATTTATTTGATAAGACACTGAACGACTCACTGAAGGTTTCCTAATAGATGGTACACCAACGTCAATAGGAATCTTCATGAGTTGAGCGAGCATAGTGGTCATTTGACTTGAGATACCACGGTGGGATATATGAATTATCCTCCATACTTTGATGGCGGTCACGTCAATGATCTATTTGATGAGTGGTATTTATACCACTATTTCCCATCATTTGACCTAATGTTTTGTATTGTTTCTCGAGTTTTATGAACGTTTTGAAGTGTTTTGTTGTTATTTTGCAGATAAATAAAGTTTGGACAGCATTGGAAGCAATTTGGGACAAAACTGGTCAAAAATGCGTCAACTGGAAAATTCCATCTTCTGCGCGTCGCGCCGCGCAATGCCTTGGAGTCGCGACGCCCAGCGTGCACCAGAGATGCTAAAATGCGCCGTGGTCACGGGTCAACAAGTTTAAAAGTTTGACTTTGCTAACATGCGCCTGCCACGTGTCACCATCACAACGGAGATGCTAACGTGCGCCCTGCCACGTGTCAATATCTCATTGCTTGGCCGGCCACCGCCTCACGTGTCATGCCACGTGTCGCCACATCATCGTCCACATCAGCAGCCACGTCAGCAAGTCAACCGAGTCAACAGCCACGTCATCATCAGCCAATCACAGTGCGCCACGTGTCAACATCTCATTCGTCGGACGGCCGCCGCCCCACGTGTCGCCACGTCACCTTCCACCTCATCACCATGATGCAAGCAATGACGTCATGAACAGTTGACACGTCAGCATGACGTAAGCGATGACGTCATGAACAGTGCCACGTCAGCGGATCAGATCTGAGTCAACGAACCAGCAAGTGACACGTGTCACTGTAGCGCGCGTCGCGACGCTGGCCGCGCGGCGCGACGCGCGCACCCCATTGAAGCCTATAAATTCAGAACCAGATTTCAGAAATTTGTATCCCATCCTCTCTCTTCAACTCCTTCTAAAAAGAGAGTTTCTCTCTCTAAAAGTCTTTAGTTTTTACTTTTTTTACTTTTGTAAATAATTTTTAATTACTTTTTGTAATAGTATTAGTAATTTATTTTTACTTTTTACTTTCTTTTACAGTTTTTACTATTTACTATTTACTTTTTACAGTTTTTACTTTTTACTTTTTACTTTTTACAGTTTTTACTATTTACCGTGATGCGGTAATTTCTTTATGTTCGGGTGAAAGGTAATTTCTTTTACTATTACTATTTAGATTCATCTCCCTTAAAATAATATATTTACTATTTAAATTGGACTTAATCAGGATACCGCCAGATTGGTCGGTGGGTAATAAAACATATATTCCGCCTTTATGGCTGGTTATTTTGGTTCCGCCTTTATGGCTGGTTATTTTGGTTCCGCCTTATGGCTGGTTATTTTGGTTCCGCCTTTATGGCTGGTTGATATTAATCACAAGTTTTTATATTATTTTAATGGGAGATATTAAGTAGTAGTAGAATTAATTCCTTTTACCTTAACATTTTATTTTACTTTTCAGTATTTTTATTTTATGTCTTTTATTTTTATGTTTTTACTAGTCCTAGTTATGTGTTAGTTAACTAGGGGTTGTGATGACTTTTAATATCAATAGTTTATAAGGGATTATTTTTAGTTTGGGTAATTTATAAGTTTACTTATTAAGTCTTAAGCTTAATGCTTCTTATTGTCTGATCACCAATAAGATAGATATGGTAAATCTAAAATGAACTAGACATAGGGATTTTAGGTTTCAGCCTTAGACTTCATAGCCCACGATCTTCCTTGAGGATAGATAACCCTTTAATAGATTTCCTTACAGGATAGGAATATACCTGTCGGGCGGGGGTAGCCATAATTGGAACTTAGACTTAATGAATCCAGGTAATGTGGTTGACATAGGAATATGGTTCAATTGGGTTATACTGGGTATTTGTAGTTGACCATCGGAAGAGGCTTTTACATAATTTAGTGTTCCAGGTTAGTAAACTGATTTATTACACAAGCATAAAATAATCACTTCATCTTTTAAATGATACTTAAAAGAAATCACAACCTTATATCTTTTTATCTGTATTTTCCTTAGTATTTTCTTTTATCTTTTTATTTATTTATTTAGCAAATCTACAATCAAACCAAATCAATCAAGCAATCAATTCCATTCTCCCCTTTAATTAGATATTTGTAATTAAATAGATTCAATAATTAATAACAACAGTAGGAATTAAGTCCTCGTGGGATCGATATTTTTATACTACTTGAACGATACGTGCGCTTGCGTTATACGTGTGTGTTTACCGCCGCTATAACGCAAGCGCACGTATCGTTCAAGTAGTATAAAAATATCGATCCCACGAGGACTTAATTCCTACTGTTGTTATTAATTATTGAATCTATTTAATTACAAATATCTAATTAAAGGGGAGAATGGAATTGATTGCTTGATTGATTTGGTTTGATTGTAGATTTGCTAAATAAATAAATAAAAAGATAAAAGAAAATACTAAGGAAAATACAGATAAAAAGATATAAGGTTGTGATTTCTTTTAAGTATCATTTAAAAGATGAAGTGATTATTTTATGCTTGTGTAATAAATCAGTTTACTAACCTGGAACACTAAATTATGTAAAAGCCTCTTCCGATGGTCAACTACAAATACCCAGTATAACCCAATTGAACCATATTCCTATGTCAACCACATTACCTGGATTCATTAAGTCTAAGTTCCAATTATGGCTACCCCCGCCCGACAGGTATATTCCTATCCTGTAAGGAAATCTATTAAAGGGTATCTATCCTCAAGGAAGATCGTGGGCTATGAAGTCTAAGGCTGAAACCTAAAATCCCTATGTCTAGTTCATTTTAGATTTACCATATCTATCTTATTGGTGATCAGACAATAAGAAGCATTAAGCTTAAGACTTAATAAGTAAACTTATAAATTACCCAAACTATAAAATAATCCCTTATAAACTATTGATATTAAAAGTCATCACAACCCCTAGTTAACTAACACATAACTAGGACTAGTAAAAACATAAAAATAAAAGACATAAAATAAAAATACTGAAAAGTAAAAATAAAATGTTAAGGTAAAAGGAATTAATTCTACTACTACTTAATCTCCCATTAAAATAATATAAAAACTTGTGATTAATATCAACCAGCCATAAAGGCGGAACCAAAATAACCAGCCATAAAGGCGGAACCAAAATAACCAGCCATAAAGGCGGAACCAAAATAACCAGCCATAAAGGCGGAATATATGTTTTATTACCCACCGACCAATCTGGCGGTATCCTGATTAAGTCCAATTTAAATAGTAATATATTATTTTAAGGGAGATGAATCTAAATAGTAATAGTAAAAGAAATTACCTTTCACCCGAACATAAAGAAATTACCGCATCACGGTAAATAGTAAAAACTGTAAAAAGTAAAAAGTAAAAAGTAAAAACTGTAAAAAGTAAATAGTAAATAGTAAAAACTGTAAAAGAAAGTAAAAAGTAAAAATAAATTACTAATACTATTACAAAAAGTAATTAAAAATTATTTACAAAAGTAAAAAAAGTAAAAACTAAAGACTTTTAGAGAGAGAAACTCTCTTTTTAGAAGGAGTTGAAGAGAGAGGATGGGATACAAATTTCTGAAATCTGGTTCTGAATTTATAGGCTTCAATGGGGTGCGCGCGTCGCGCCGCGCGGCCAGCGTCGCGACGCGCGCTACAGTGACACGTGTCACTTGCTGGTTCGTTGACTCAGATCTGATCCGCTGACGTGGCACTGTTCATGACGTCATCGCTTACGTCATGCTGACGTGTCAACTGTTCATGACGTCATTGCTTGCGTCATGGTGATGAGGTGGAAGGTGACGTGGCGACACGTGGGGCGGCGGCCGTCCGACGAATGAGATGTTGACACGTGGCGCGCTGTGATTGGCTGATGATGACGTGGCACGTTGACTCGGTTGACTTGCTGACGTGGCTGCTGATGTGGACGATGATGTGGCGACACGTGGCATGACACGTGAGGCGGTGGCCGGCCAAGCAATGAGATATTGACACGTGGCAGGGCGCACGTTAGCATCTCCGTTGTGATGGTGACACGTGGCAGGCGCATGTTAGCAAAGTCAAACTTTTAAACTTGTTGACCCGTTGACCACGGCGCATTTTAGCATCTCTGGTGCACGCTGGGCGTCGCGACTCCAAGGCATTGCGCGGCGCGACGCGCAGAAGATGGAATTTTTCCAGTTGACGCATTTTTGACCAGTTTTGTCCCAAATTGCTTCCAATGCTGTCCAAACTTTATTTATCTGCAAAATAACAACAAAACACTTCAAAACGTTCATAAAACTCGAGAAACAATACAAAATATTAGGTCAAATGAATGGGAAATAGTGGTATAAATACCACTCATCACTATTCATGATCAGAACTCTGTCTGTTCGTTGGGTGTGGACTGATGCTAATGATATCCAATGCGTATCAAGATAGGATCTGTCAGTCATGTGTATAGGGTATAGGCATCCTCACGTGTTTACGATCTAGTAAATCCATGGTCGTGGTATAACTTCGGAAATCAGTTCTGAGTGTTATTTAGAGATTGTAAATTGAAAGTCGATTATATTATACCGAACGAATTTGACGTTTTCATCTATATCATAGGTATAATATGGATGGCCTGTGATAGATGGATTATACGTATGCAATGACCTCGACTTGCATAGTTTAGCAAGATTATCTGTGGTCGTCATAATCCATAAGTGGGTGGATTATGGACACGAAATTAGATTTCGTGACGGATAAACCTAAACTTAGAGAGTCCCACAATATGAAGTGTACTCGTTGAGCACTTGGGCAACTCGATATGAATAATATGAATTATTCATAATACTTCACCGGATTAAATGAGTTAATTAGGATTGTTTAATCGGTTAAACGACAACACATGCATATGGTATTTTTGGTCAATCGTAATTTTGTGTATTTATATTTGATACATAATACGATTAGATACACATTAATTATTCCTCAAATGAGATTTGACACATGCCATAAATATATGTATTTGTTATTTATTGTAAATAAAATACATATATAATAATAATTATATTAATTGATTATTTGAATATTTAATTGTTAAATATTTAAATGACTAATTAATAAACATTTTCCATAATTATTATGAAATTTGTCCAATTATTATTTGTACACATGGCATGAATTAATTAAACTAAATGTGTGCAATTTTGATTGGATTACATAAAGTTTAATTTATACTTAATTTGATTAAATTACAAAATGACAATTTTACCCTTTAAAAGTCAGTCAACATGTATAAGAAAGATAAAATTGTTTTTTTTCATCATCTTCATTCTTCACTTTACCGAGAGCCTCACTAAAAATGGGTTTCAAATTTGTTTGATCAATCCATGAAGATTTGAAGGAAAAATCAAAGAAAATGGCTAAGAATTTGGGAGATTTAAGGTAAGTCTTCAATACACTAAGCTTAGAAATTTGATTTATTGTTTCTTCATGATTTAGAAATATTCTAGGATTCCTTCAAATCTAAACTTTTGGGACTTTTGGTTGTGGATGATGGATTGGAAGTTTGTGTGCATGTGTGAAGTATATTTGGATGCAATTAATGTAATTAGTGTCGAATTTGATCAATTATTGATGAGTTTCTATTCTAGAGTGTTATGACCACTCTTGTGACACCTAGAATTTTTCTTGGGTTATTCATATGTGGTGACTTTGGTTGGTTTTATGATTAATTAGATTAATCTTGAAATTTTGGATTTAAAGCATGAAAAATGGATAATTTTTTGTTCTGGATCAGTTGTGATTAAACTGGAAATTTTATGATGCATTTGATGTGTTATGAATGTAATGGATGTGTTTTAGGAGTTGGAACAATTTCCGAAAAGTGTTTCAGAGTTGAAATAAGTAAAAACGGCCAAAAACGGCGTTACCAGGTGACTTTGAGTCAACCGAGTGACGGCTACCCAAACAGTAAATCCGTCACTGTTTGGGCAGCCCATAAACTGCCCTGACACTATTGGGGCTGACCTGGTCAGTCGTCGGTTCGGTCAAAAATGTGTTTTGTGTCATTTTACGGAAAAATTATTTTAGTAAAAGTTTCGCAACGTTTCAACCTTATTTATGTTGATATTTGATATTGCATAAATAGGTTTATGTGAAATATGAATAAATCATTCATATTAGATATTGAATAATTTATTCGGAACTTTGAAAAAGTTTTAAATTACGATTTCGCTCGAACCACGTTTTCGCTGCGCCCATCGCCCAAAACCCCAACATCAACTATCTTGATGGAGCCTCTCGCTTCAAATCGACACCACATGTGGAAAGCTTGGAAGTACCGAAAAAGGAGTGAATCAAGTGCTCGATAGAAGAACCACCACAGCTAGAACTAAAGCCACTTCTGGCCCATCTCAGGTATGCATACTTAGAGAACTCTTCTGATTTACCTGTTATTATTTCTTCGTCGCTAACATGGGTGCAGGAAGATAAGTTGCTGAGAGTGCCGCGCTAGCACAAGAGAGCTATTGTTGGACTATAGCAAACATTCAAGGCATTAGTCCATCATTTTACATGCACAAAATCTTGATGAACGATGAGTACAAAGCCATAGTGAAGCATCAACGAAGGCCGAATCCAATCATGAAGGAAGTTGTGAAGAAAGAAATTATCAAATGACTAGATGCATGCATCATTTACCCCATCTCTGACAACTCTTGGGTAAGTCATATGCAATGTGTACCCAAGAAATGAGGAATGACTGTAGTCACAAATGAAAAGAACGAGTTGATTCCAACAATAACAGTGACTGGATGGATAGTTTGTATGGACTACGGGAAGCTGAACAAATCAATACGGAAGGATCATTTCTCGCTATCATTCATTGATCAGATGCTAGGCGGACTGGCGGGACATGATTTCTACTATTTCCCTGATGGATACTCGGGGTACAATCGGATTGCCATCGCCCTAGAAGATCAGGAGAAAACCATCTTCACATGCACATATGGTACTTTCGCTTTCCGCAAGATGCCATTTGGACTTTGCAATGCTCCTGCTACATTTCAACGTTGCATGATGTCCATATTTTCAGACATGATAGAACAAAGCATGGAAGTCTTCATGGATGACTTCTCAGTGTTTGGAGACTCATTCGACCACTGTTTGCAAAATATGGAAAAAGTATTACAAAGATACGAAGATACAAATATGGTACTGAACTGTGAGAAATGCCACTTCATGGTGCATGAAGGCATTGTCCTAGGACATCAGATCTCACATAAAGGAATCGAGGTAGACAAAGCAAAAATTGAGACAATAGAAAAACTACCTCCACCATCATCCATCAAATGGATTCGAAGTTTTCTTGGGTGTGCAGGATTTTACAGGAGAATCATCAAAGACTTCTCCAAGATTGCTAAACCATTATACAATCTACTGGAGAAAGACGTGTCGTTCCACTTCACCAAAGAATGCCACCATGCTTTCGAGATCTTGAAATAGAATCTGGTCTCTGCCCCCATCATAGTAGCACCAGACTAGACGCTCTCATTTGAAGTGATGTGCGATGCTAGTGATTTTTCTGTAGGTGCAATTTTGGGACAACGTAAGGCGAAAGTTTTTCACACCATTTACTACGCCATCAAAATTTTCAATGAAGCACAACTCAACTACACAACAATTGAAAAGGAGTTGCTCGCAGTTGTGTTTACTTTTGATAAATTTCGCTCATATTTGATGGGTCCCAAAGTGGTGGTCTACACAGATCATTTAGCAATCAAATATCTGATCGTGAAGAAAGTTGCCAAGCCCAGATTGATCCGTTGGGTGCTTCTACTATGAGAATTTGAAGTGGAGATCCGAGACAGGAAAGGGACAGAAAATTAAGTGGCAGATCATTTGTCAAGGCTAGAAAATGGAGGAACAACTGGTACTAAGCTGACAATCAAAGAAACTTTTTCAGATGAATATTTATTTGCCATCAAGCGGCAGGAAGTCCCATGGTATGCTCACTATGTAAACTACATAGTATCGGGGAAATGGCTGTTGGAATGGACACATCAGCAACGGAAGAAATTTTTCAAATAAGTCAAGCACTATGTCTGGGATGAGCCGTGCATATTCAAATGTTGTGCTAATCAGTTATTGTGGTGTTGAGTACCACAGGAGGAAGTCAATAGCGTCATGCAACATTGTCATTCATCACCATACGGTGAACACTTCAGCGGAGACAAAACCGCGGCCAAAGTGCTGCAATCAGGTCTATTCTGGCCCACCTTGTTTAAAGATGCTCACTTATTCGTTCTTCAATATGAAAGGTGCCAGAGAACGGGAAATATTTCAAGGAGAAATGAATGACATTTTCAAAGAATTCTCAAAGTATAGATATTTGATGTATGAGAGATTGATTTTATGGGACCCTTTTGTTCCACCATATGGAAACTTATACATTCAGGTTGCAGTAGACTACATCTCCAAATGGGTTGAAACAACAGCACTACCATCGAATGATTCTAAAGTGATTTTACATTTCCTCAAGAAAAATATTTTCACTCGCTTTGGAACACCTCGAGCAATCATCAGTGATGGTGGAACACATTTCTGCAACAAGTACTCCGATGCACTCCTATCCAAATACGGAGTTACTCACAAAGTTATCGCTGCTTACTATTCGTAGTCAAGTGGGCATGTAGAAGTTTCCAACAGAGAGATCAAAAGAATCTTGGAGAGAACTGTTTGTTCAACAGGGAAGGTCGGAATGACAGGTCCAAAAAATTAGATGATGCATTACGGGCCTACCAGACAACTTACAAGACACCCATTGAAATGTCCCCATATCGAATGATGTTTGGGAAAGTATGCCATCTACCTGTGGAGCTCAAGCATAAATCGTATTGGGCACTGAAAAGCTGAATTTTGATCTTCAAGCAGCATTAGAGAAACAGCTCCACCAACTGAATGAATTGGAAGAATTTCGCTTTCATGTTTATGATAATGCCAAACTGTACAAAGAAAAGACCAAGAAGTGGCATGATCAGAAAATAATGCGGAGACAATTGGAACCAGGGCAGCGGGTATAACTCAAGGTTGAAACTTTTCCCTGGAAAGCTGAAATCACGGTGGTCAGATCCATTTGTAATCACCCAAGTGTTACTATACAGATCTGTTAAGCTACATGACCCGAACTCCAATGATACATTCAAAGTAAATAGCCAATGTGTTAAGCACTACTGGGGAGAATCCATCAAGCGTCAAAAAAAGAGTCTCATACTTGCCAATCCAGCCTAACATTCGAGAAAATATGTCTGGCTGAAGACGTTAAACTTAGCGCTAGCAGAGAGGCAACCCAAGTATTATGTATATATTATGATATTGTGTGCTTTCTTTTGTGTTTTTTATTTTTGTAGGTAAAGTCACAAGTCAAAATGAAGGAAACACTCGCAAAACTTTACAAGCATTTTCCTTTTCTCCCTCAAAACTCTCTTATGAAAGTCTAGAAAGCACGCATTGAAAGAATGAGACTTCTGATGATCAAAGGTATTCCTAGTGATATTCGTTGGATAATTGAAGAACGAGTTCACTTGGCAGATAAGTCATCTGACTCTTTCATTTCATTTCTGCATGGTTTAGGAAAAAGCATATATGCTAAGAAAATAAGAGCTAAATGATTAGGTGTTTTTTATAAATATGCATGTTGTACATGCAATACTCGTTTTTGTTCTTTAGGAATGGTGTCTGATA
>SKCR01023403.1:0-49444 GCA_019454045.1 Zanthoxylum bungeanum | reverse complement strand
GTCCTTCTCCGAGGGTTTTCTTTACTCTTTCAGAAGCTGGCTTCTCCAGCGATGAACATACTCTTTGATGTTTTGTTCTGGCTTCAGTTTAATGTTCTCTATGTCATAGAGTGACATATCTATCTCCATGTCCGTGACGTACTAGTTCAGGAAGGCTTCAGCCAGTGCCCTTCATTCATCCCTTAATTTCTATTCTAAGCAATGGTACCATACCATCGATGCTCTTTCTAGCGACATTCCAAACATCTTCTAGACTTAATGTTGGGACAATATAGTCAAACTCATCAATAAGACAACTAACAAAGATAACATTTGGGTCTTTGTTCTCGTTAAACTTCACTATCTTGAGCATTCTTAATTATGAAGGTAATTGTTCTTTAAACACTATAGCACCATAGTCTAACAAATCTTCATGATTGCTCTTCATTTTCTTGGTGATTGTCCCAATTTTCTTCTTTACTCTTCAAAGCCCATCTTCAATGTGGGATTTGTTCGTTTTAACTGCAACGTATTCATCCATGCCATCATCATCTAGATGAGGTATCTCTTCAGTGGTCCTG
This sequence comes from Zanthoxylum bungeanum, assembly GCA_019454045.1. Taxonomy (NCBI): domain Eukaryota; kingdom Viridiplantae; phylum Streptophyta; class Magnoliopsida; order Sapindales; family Rutaceae; genus Zanthoxylum; species Zanthoxylum bungeanum. The sequence goes on along the minus strand of SKCR01023403.1, from coordinate 48,884 downwards.
TTTTCTTGCTCTTTACGCCTCCTCTTACTAGTCTCAGCCCCCGCAGTATGAAATGCTGCCAGGTTTGCAATAGTGTCAGTTAACTTATGTAGCTGTTCTGGCATATTGGTCACGGTCGTCTCTAACTGGTCTATACAGGAACTATAACTACTGTAGACACTGCATTTTTACATGAGCTCGATAATGAGCCTCGTAAGGATGCACTACCTGAAAAGTTACGGATGTTGTGAAAAACTGAATGTCGAAAAGAAGGAAAACCTCCAAAATTAGCACCTCACTGGATTCAGACTCGCTAGCCAGCCTCAGATTCCCTCAGTCAGCTTCTGCTTCATACCTTAGCCTCGGTCCATGCAATCCTCGCGGCCCAAAACCCCATGCAATCGGCCCATGCACGCCCAAATCCCCTCATCAAATCACTTTCCAATTTAATGAGATTTTGGGATCACATCCTTACTAATTTCACAAGATTTGATATCTCTTCATCACCAAATTTATAAGATTTTATTCCCAAAATAATTTGAGAATATATTCCCAAAATAAACATGATTTGTTTCCCTATTTGGAGATCCCTTCAAAACATTATAAAAATGAGCAATCACCAAAAAACAAAGAAGGACTGAGTGGACGACAACTTGAGAAAAAAAAGAGATTAGACGTGAAGAGAGATGGGATAATCACCGAAGGGTGAACAACAATTTGAGAGAAAAAACCCTAGGAAACACATTACCGAAAAACAAAAACAGGCTCCATTCTTCTTCTTATCACTGAGAAAACAGAGATGGAAAAAGAGACAAAATCACCAGAAAAAAACAGAGGAAACCGAAACAACAACCTGCCACTAAAAACAACCAGAAACGGAAACAACAACTAGCCACCAAAAATAACCAGAAATCGGAAACAACCAACCAGCGAAGCAGAAACAGCAAACCAGCGAAACAGCAACAAGAAAATAGCAAAACAGCAACCATAAAATAGCAAAACAGCAAACAGAACATAGCAAAATAACAACCAGAAACAACAAAACAACAACCAGAAAACAACGAACCAACAACCAGAAACAGCGAACTAGCAACCAGAAACCGAACCAAACCTTGCAACCAAGCTTCGATCCTTCCGGTGGTGGCCTAATGCACTTCTGAGAAAGCAACTTAAAAGATAAGACCTGAGGGCACCCTTACCATATTTATTTTCATAGTTCCGGGCGCTGCACGCCTGGCTGGACGTGAAATACGTCCAGCCGGGTATGCGAAGCCCTACATCAAAGACAGCCAAATTTATGGTCACATTTTTTTCTTTCTTTGGTATTTCGTTATTTATCTTTATTTATTTATTTATTCACTTTTATTGTTATTTTATTATTTCGCCTTTATTTTTTTTATGTTTGTTTATGTCGATGATTATACATATATGCATTGTTATATTATTTCGTGTCTATTTTTATGCTCGTTTATAATGTATTGATGGAAACCCAGACGTAAATTCCATAGTCGAATCCGAATTGACGGTAGTGCGGCTTGTACTTGGGATACAACTCCACGTGCCACTCGGGAAATACTCACATATACGTTACTGACCCCTTTTTTTGCCATTTATTTTAATGAATCATTTGCTTTTGAATTGTTTATTATAATTTTCGTTATCGAAGCTCATATTTCTTAATTTAATATGCTTTGGAATGACGTTATTGTGATTATTATTTTGGTTGGGTGTGTTATTACATTTTTATTCGCTTTTATGCATGAATTGCATTAAGACTTGGCTATACCATTGTGTGAACCCATCCATTATTCTGGCATAAGTATAGACCATTCTGAACCCAACGGTTTGAACTCTTTCCTTATAACAAGTGAGTGCGGCCTTAAATCTTTCCCAGTTCACATTGGGTGGTGACTCATCTATTCTCCAGTTAAGTCCCCCACGGGCTACTCAGTACTCTCTACGGGCTGCGAGCCCAACAGTGTCATGGTCGCCGAATATCTTAGGCATAGCGGTAAACCCCGCTTCTACAGATGGAAACTCCACTGAGGATAGAGAATCGGCCCAAAAACAATGACTTGTAGTGTCCGTGGCTTTGGCTTTGGTCAACCAAGTCTCATATATTTTGCATACCCTTCTTACCCCCGATGGCGTCATGTATCGTGAAGTCACTTTCACTCAAGGCGGCAGATCGTTATGTGATGATAACCATCACTCGTTGGCACGTACCTTAGGGTATAAAAAATGTGTCACTACAAGAAATTACAGTTTTAGCGATGGAATATTCCGTTTCAAAATTTAAAGACGGAATTGAAACAAATAATGAAATTAGGGACGAAATTTAGCAACAAAAAAATTTTCCATCTCTAAATTAGAGACGGAAATTAAATTCCATAGCTAATTAGAAATGAATTATTATTCTGTCGCTAATTTCATCTAGAAACAGAATTTTTCCATCGCTAATTAGAAACGGAATTAATTTTCCATCGTTAAATAGAAACATAATCTCTATTCCGTCGCTAATTTTAAATTTTCATTTTCATTTTTAATTTTAATTTCTAATTTCCAAATTAGAAACAGAATCTTTCCGTCTCTAATTAGAAACGGAACTAAAATTTCATCGCTAATTAGAAACAGAATTAAAATTCCGTCGCTAATTAAAATGGATTATTTTTCTGTCACTAATTTTATTTTGAAAAGTAGTTTTTTTTCGTCACTAATCTGTCGCTAAATAGAAATAGAATCTTTATTCTATCGCTAATTTTAAATTTTTATTTTTATTTTTATTTTAATTTTAATTTCTAATTTCCAATACTATTGATAATTATAAACGGAATATTTCCGTCTCTAATTAGAAACGGAATTAAAATTCCGTCGCTAATTAGAAACGGAATTAAAATTCCGTAACTAATTTTAAGATTTTCAATCCCCCCAAAAATTTAATCCTTTCGGCGCAACTTTTTTAAAAAAAAATAGAGATGGAATTAGAAACATAATCTCTATTCCGTCGCTAATTTTTAAAATTTTAAATCCCTCTAAAAATTTGTTTATTTCTGTGCCATTTTTTTTAAAAAATAGAGACGTATTTTCCGTCGCTAATTAGAATGGAATCTTATTCCGTTGCTAAATAGAAACGGAAACACTATTCCGTAGCTAATTTTTAAAATTTTCAATCCCTCCAAAAATTTATTTATTTCGGTGTCACTTTTTTTAAAAATAGAGACGGAATTTCCGTCTCTAATTAAAAACAAAATCTATATTCCGTCGCTAAATAGAAACGAAATCTCTATTCCGTCGCTAATTTTTAAAATTTTCAATTCCTCCAATATTTTCAAAAATTTCCCGCCTTACGAAAATTTCAAATGTCTACAAAATTTACAAATCTTCCCGCTTCTCTTATTTTTTCCTCTATATATACACCAAAATTTTTTTAACTCTCAACTCCAATACATCATCCAAAATTTTCCTACTCAATTCCATATACCATCAAATTTTTTCATACCTCAACTCTCATTATCAATCTCTCATTTTTCTTATCTCCACTTTTAAAATTTCCTAAGAAACAAACACTAATATTTTTTTCTTTGTTTTAAAGTGGCGTAAATGGATGGTGGTGTGTCGAAACTTGCGGTGGACATTACAGTGTCTTGTGGAATTGAAGATTTATATATAACATTAAAAAAGTCAATTCTTTAAAATTTTCCACCATTCAAAAATTTTAAAATTTTCCTTTATCTAAAATTTTAAATTTCCTCTCTCTATAATTTATAAATTTCTCACATCTATATAATTATAAAATTTGACACCTCTCTACAATTTTAACATTTTTTCCTTTCTAAAATTTTAAAAGTTTCATCCATCTTTCAAATTTTAAATTTCCTTCCTCTTTAAAATTTTAAAATTTTCGTTTTTTATTTTTATTTTTAAAAATATAGCTATGGAATAGCTACAGAATTTTGTCTCTAATTAGCGACGGAAATTATTCAGTCGCTAAATAGTGACAGAAAATTATGTTTCTATTTAAAGACGGAAATACTTCCGTCACTAATTAGAAACATAATTTTTGTCGCTATTTAGCGATAGAAATTATTCCGTCGCTAAATTTAAACGGAATTAGAGATGAAATTTCCATCGCTATAGAGAGACGGAATAAAATTCCATCGCTAATTTTTGCGACGGATGTAATATTTCTGTCGCTATTTTTTTGCGACCAAAAAATAGAGATGGAATTTTTTCGTCACTATTCCTTCGTTAGTGGGAAGTTAGGGGCGGATTAGCTACGGATTTTTCCGTCACTATTTGACAGTTTTCTTCTAGTGCGTGCTCACTTGGTCGCTCGAACCATTGAATGGGGAGACTTAGTTGTGTGCAACCCTTTGCTGATGAGAGCCTTATCCATACCCTTGTAAGCCCACAGACGAACAATATTTATGTGTCCTATAGAAGCTACCCCCCATGCTTGTGTTTGGGCTCATTATCATTTGGATCCATTTAGGCTTCTCGTCATAGGATACGAACTTGTTGGGCCACTTAAACTGGGACGAGTTTGTATCTTATGATGATTGGGCCAAAAGTTTTCAAAGTGACGATGGGCCACCTTGTGTTTGGGCCCCCTATCATTTAAAATTATTTAGCCACCTTATCGCAAAAGTATAAACTTGTTGGGCCTTTTCAACTAGGACAAGTTTACACCTCGCGATAATCTAATTGAACGCTTTAAAATGATAACGGGCCAACTGTTAGGGATATGCCCTATACCCAACTAGTGGATGGATTATATGTACATGTATTTGTAATATTTTTCATTAATTAATAAAATGGCAATCTTTATTATACGTGTCTTACATAACTTATATGAATCATCAACACTGTAATAAAGGTATTGGAGTAATAAGACGATGGCTTCCACGCCTTATGAGAATCATTACTCTAAAATGTTCCTAGTCATAGTTTTGTGAATAATCTAGGAGTTCACAAAGCGGAGAGACTAGCATGATGATATGATCCGCCTTTAAGTGGGGTAGTCGATCTCATAGGCTACTAGCGGAGATCCGTCCGCTTGGTGTATCACATTGATGCATGAGTTGCTTATGTCCATCGAACTGACCGCCGAAAGTTTTCATATGGAGTGTTTATCCCATGTGTCTGTGAGAACTTTCATGTATCTATTATATTACTAGTCATTATACTTGAGGTCTTTACAATCTTATGTGTGGATCAAATAACTTTGACATTCTCCTTCCCCGGTTCAAAAGATCTGGTCATAAGGGTATGATTGGGTCATTTGTTGAAACACATGAAGTTTGTAAAGATACAACAGAGAATCGCCACTCTCTCGGATTATATTTTCTTATAAGAGTAGTATTCCAGTTCGCGGGTTGATATGTGTGATCAATGATTGAGACTGTGGCCACAGCGGAAGAATCATGTGCGATTCTTGGGTTAGCACGATTCATGACACTATCAACATCATACATTTGACCATATGGGTAGACACTTTCCATACCCTAGGTCAATATGTGGGGATACAGTGAGGCGAGGGACCGTATCATAAGTAAATCGCATACATAATGGGTATATATATCTTTCCTTCTCATTTGGGGGCCTTGGCATGTTGCTAGATGTCAACCTTGGTCATTGAAATCGAACGACCATCTGATTGGAGGATAATTTATGTTCGATTAAATTATCACGATTCATTTCATGTCCAACTTGAGGGGAACCCAAAAGGTCACACACAACAAAGTCGAAATCAATGGTTAACAGTGCACAATACATATTTAACAGCATATATGATTGCTGTAAGAATTGTTCATAAATGGTTCAATGTGTTTAATTATTGAACAAATCTTTTATGAGGTTCCATAGTGGCTTAGGGATTGGTGAATGACGATAGGGGCACTTTGGGAATTGGAATAAATAGATAAAAAAAAGTAATAATTACTATTCACGTGAATAGTAATGCATGAATAGTACTGCATGAATAGTACATCGCATGCATACACGTATCATGCTAACCCATGGTCTTAAAAGCAATCATAGATATTCGGGATTATATTTAAACCTTATTAATTATGGATTTTCCGCTAAGTGTTATACACCCTAAATCTAATAAAATTAGATTAAAACATGCATGTATAAAGTTAAGAAAACATGATTAAACATTGAATTTAAATGGCTAATCATATTAGGGGGCCTAGAATCAGACTTGCTCTGATACCATTTTGAAAGGGGTTTTAAGGCGGAAATCCGGTAACGCAACGGAACAATGGAAAATCAAAATTTTCCGATTTCAAAACTTTTTCTCGGATCAATTAAATAAACTTATTTATTTAATTACCCAATTATCAAATTATGAAATATTACACAAGAAATCAAATTTTTATGTAATTACCAAATTGCCTCAAAACTTTGCATTTTGTTCATTTTAGTCCTAAATTGTTCAAAATAATTTTGGATGATTTTAAATCATTACTAAGATGATTCTAACATGTCATACATATCAAAATTCAAAATGCAACATGAAACCCCAAAAATCTTGTCCAATGCCGAGAGCCTCCAAGCATGACCTAGATGTGCATTTTGAATTTTATATGTTCAAAACACATTAAAATGAAATCCAATCAACCCAATATTTATATTCATAATATACATAAACAAATACACAACATAAATGAAAAGCCCCAAATTTGGAGAAGGTCTTAGACCCTAATTTTTCAATTTCACCAAATTTGACAAATTAGACCAAATCAATTAAATCAAATACTTCAATCAAGTTTCTATAACACCAATCAAGCCTCAACACAATGAAATAACTATAGAAAAATTCTAGGTCATTTAAGAGTGGGTCAATAACACTAGAATGACAACAAGTTTCTTAAACCATCAAAAGAATGCTTATTAACACCTTAGAGGCATTCTATGATCTTTATACATGCATAACCCTATCATCAAACTTCCATTCAACAATTGCAACTAAGTCATTAAAATAAATATCATAACTTAGGATGTTTATATTTTTAATTAATTTAATTATTTAACAATTAAATAATAATTTAAATACAAATATATTAAATATATGTATTATATTTACATTAAATATCAAATACATATATATTTATGATATTAGTCAAATATATCAATTTGACAATTAATTAATGTGTATTAGGATTAATCTAACATTAAATGCAAATACACAAAAATTAGGAAATGACTATCGGGTCCCTACACATGTATTTTTCGTTTAACATTTAAACGACTTTATAAATAATTAGTATTATTTATAAATGTTGCCCTAGTACTCTACGAGTATATGTCATTAGTGAGACTCTCTAGATTCAGGCATATCCGTCACGAAAACTAATTTCGTGTCCATAATTTATCCACCCGTAAATTATGACGACCACAGATAAACTTGCTCAATCATACAGGTCGAGGTCATGGAAAATGTATAATTCCTCCATCATAGGTATCCGGATATATCCCAGAGATATATATGTAAACGTCAAATCTCTATAGGGATAATCCTGTCGACGTCTCTATTAGCAATCTCTAAAAGAAAACACTTAGAACTGACTTCTAAAGTGTACCAAGGGCCCATGGTTATTATCTGGTTGCTAATCATATGGACTACATATGCTCTGTACACAGAACTGACAGATCCTATCTCGATACACACATGACACCCTGAGGATCTATCCACACCCAACGAACAGGCGGAGGTCTGATCTAAATAGATCGGTGATGTGACTGTCATCTAAGTGTGGAAGATGTCTCATGCGCCCACAGTGGTATCTCAAGTCGAAGAATCACAAGTGATACTCAACCCAAGAAGATTCTTATTGACGTTGGTGTACCCTCCATTAAGAATCTTCGGTGAGTCGTTCAGTGTTTATCCGGTATAAACACCTACACGTCAATACGAGTCTCCAAGACTGATGGTTCATTGATAAATCATTGGAATCATATATTTCAGTAGACGACATGTACCGGTCTAAACGGGTTTACTTTACTGACCAAGTAGTGTAAACCTTGACCAGGAACTGTATGAGAATGACAACGTCATGATACAATTCAATGTCAGTTGCGACGCTTTTGCAACAGCATCATGACTTGTCATTCTAAGGTCATTACGTCTTTACCATATTAAAAGATATATTATATTATAAAAAATGCTTATTTTATTCAAAATAATAACGTTTTACAGTAGTATTTTCAAAGAAATACAACCGGGAATTGGCGCTCTGAGCACCAACCCAACAAAATCTCCCACTTATTCTAGTGTCAATACCGATTGTATCTAATACCCATCGACTCCACGTGTTTATCAAACAACTTTGGAGGTATGGCATTCGTCATTGGGTCTGCTACATTATCTTCACTTGGTACCTTGCACACGACAATGTCCCCTCACGACACAATTTCTCAAATGATGTGGTACTTTCGTTCCACATGCTTCGACTTCTGATGCGCCCTCAGTTCCTTTGCTTATGCAATGGCTCCAGTATTATCACAGTATAATGGAATCATATTCTTGATACTTGGGATAACTCCCAATTATGTGATAAAGTTCTTTATCCACACAGCCTCCTTTGCAGTTTCAGAAGCCGCAATGTATTCCGCCTCAGTGGTGGAATCTGCTATTGACCCATGTTTGGAACTCTTCCAACAAACTGCACCTCCGTTAAGGGTAAATACGAATCCAGATGTAGACTTTCTATCATCAGGATCCGATTGGAAATCGAAATCTGTATACCCGTTAACTTGCAGTACGTTTCCTCCATAAATTATTAACTTATCCTTAGTACCTTTAAGATACTTGAGGATATGTTTAATGGCCATCCAATGGTCATTACTTGGGTTGGACTGATATCGACTAGTTACGCTAACAGCGAAACTGATATCAGGGCTTGTACATAACATGGCATACATTATGCTACCCAAACACGAAGCATAATGTTGGTTAGACATTCTAACCTACTCATCTTCTGTTTGTGGACTCATCTTCTTAGAAAGATGAATCCCATGTCTGGACGGTATGTTTGATGTCTTACAGTTACCAAAATTATACCGTTCTAAGATCTTATCTATGTACGTTGATTGGGATAACCCAATATGCTTCCGTTGTCTATCTCTATAGAGTTTTATCCCTAAAACATATGAAGCTTCTCCCAGGTCCTTCATGGAGAAATTCTTACAGAGGTACGCTTTGACGCTTTGTAACATACCTAAATCATTCCCAATAATTAGGATGTCATCAACATATAGGACTAAAAATACGACCATGCTCCCACTGGCCTTCTGATATACACAGGATTCTTCCGAATTCTTGAGAAAACCAGACGATCTAATAATCTCGTCGAATCGAAGATTCCAACTTCGTGAAGCTTGTTTAAGTCCATAAATTGACTTCTTAAGCTTACATACCATACCCGAGTTTTCGCTGGATGCAAAACCTTCCGGATGTTCCATATAGATTTCTTCATCAAGAAATCCATTTAGAAAAGCCGTTTGACATCCATTTGCCAAATCTCGTAGTCATGATACGCAGCTATAGAAAGCAAAATCCGAATAGACTTAAGCATTGCTACTGGTGAAAAAGTTTCATCGTAGTCGACGCCAGGTCGCTGCGTGTAACATTTTGCTACCAGTCGGGCCTTGTAAGTTTCAACCTTACCGTCAGGCCCGTGCTTCCTCTTGTAAATCCATTTACAATCGATAGGAACAATTCCTTCGGGAAGCGGAACCAAGTCCCAAACTTGATTCTCATGCATTGAGTCTAACTCGGATTTCATGGCACTTTGCCATTTCACGGAGTCGATGTCCAACATCGATTCTCTATAGGTAAAAGGATCAGTCTCTCCAACTAAGAGAACATCTAGACTCTTTTCTTGTATCAAATACAAGCATTTAGGAGGTCTAGATACCCTTTTTGATCTACGAAGTGTGTGTGTTGAAGGTCCTTCATCTTCTTGAACTTCAGGTTCCTCCGTTGGTTTGTTGTTTTCAGGTTGGACTTCATCAAGTTCAACCTGTCTATGATTACCACCTTCTGACAAAAATTCTACTTCTAGAAATCTTGCGAAGTGAGCTATGAACACATTTCGATGCTCGGAATCATAGAACAGATATCCCCCCGTATTTGAAGCATATCCGACAAACCTAAACTTTTGCCCTCGAGGTGAAAGTTTATCTTGTTGTGTCACCCTGACATAGGCAGGACAACCCAAACCTTAATGTAACTAAGATTTGGTCTCCTACCAAACCATAACTCATATGGAGTCGTAGGGACAACTTTTGAAGGAATCTTATTCAAAAGATGTGCAGCTGTTAAAATAGAGTAGCCCCATAAGAAATATGGCAAATCTATGAAACTCAACATCGATCGGACCATATCCAATATAGTCTGATTTCTCCTCTCAGACACTCCATTGTGATGTGGAGTACCTGGATGAGTATATTGAGCGAGAATCCCATTCTTCTTCATATAATCAATGAACTCACCACTTATATATTCTCCGCCTCGATCGGATCGAAGGCATTTAATATATTGACCAGTTTATTTTTCTAATTCATTTCAGAACTCTTTGAACTTTTCAAAAGTTTCTGATTTATGTCGCATCAAATAGACATAACCGTACCGTGAAAGATCATCAGTAAAGGTAACAAAGTACGAATAACCACTGTGAGCAGTCTTACTTAATGGACCATATACATCAGAATGTACGAGTTCTAGTAAGTTAGTGGCACGGTGTCCAACACCTGAAAATGGGGCTTTGGTCATCTTACCCTGAATACACGATTCACAAGTTGGATAGGATTCAATGGTGAGATTAGGTATCAAACCATTCCTAACCAATTGGGTAAGGCGTTTAACTCCTATATGACCTAGCCGCATATGCCAAAGTTCAATTTTATTAACAACAGGTAAACTACGTTTATTAACTCCAGTATTTAAATTATCTTTTGAAGTTTGCAATGTATAATGACCATGCTTATTTAGACAACAAAGGATCTGAATATTACTTTTATATTATAAATACAAAGAACAGTTCTTAATATTGATACGATAACCTTCTGTATCAAATACAAAAAGAGATATAATATTAGCTACACATCCAGGTACAAAATAACAGTAATTTAACAAAAGTGTCCCATTCGGCAAAGGGATCTCTCATACTCCTACTGCAACTGCATCCAGTGAGTCTCCACTCCCGAATCACAACTGCATCTCTCCAGGCTTCAGTTTCCTACTTTCCTTCAGCACCTGCAACGAATTGCAAATGTGAATAGGACAAGCAGAATCTAAAATCCAGGTGGATTTAATGGCTTCACAAGCCAAAGATATATCAATAACTGGAAAAATAAATGTACCTGATGTAAATGCTCTCTCCTTCCTCAGCTAGGTAATGTAGTCAGGACAGTTCTTTTTCCAGTGCCCGACTTTGCTGCAGTGATAACTCTTGTCGTCAGAAGCCCTCTTGGGATTAGTTATCTTTGCCTACCAAAACCCTTCTTCTTCTTCCCTTTCTTATTCTTCCCTTTGACCAAGTCTGGGAAGAAGCAGAAAGTGAAGTAGGTCTTGGAGGGCGAGTCGGTACTCCCTTCTTGAGGTCCTCTTCCATCGTGAGCAACATCATATGCAGCTCTTGGTAGGTACAGATAATCATGTTCATGTTGAAGTACATCACGAACTGGCGATAAGAAGCTGGTAGTGAACCAAGAATGACACTGCTACCGAGAATGTCATTAAGAATGAAATTATATTGCCTCAATTGATTGATCAAATCGATCATCTGAAGAACATGCGGGCTAACAGCTTGCAACTCATCCAATTGCGCATAGAACAGTTCCATTGCTACCTTGTGAACAACAACTTGTTCTTGGTTCTCAAATGATTGTCTTAATCGTGTCATCATACTATACGCATCTGACATGCCATAGTATTGTTTCTTGAGTCCAGGTGAAAGCGAACTTAAGATTATGATTTAACTTTTAAATCATCATCCTTCCAAGCTTGGAAGACTTTGCGTTCTTCCAGTGTAGCGTCCTCTGCCACAGCAAGGGGCAGTGGACCCTCAATAACATATCCCAACTTCTCAGAATCTAGGACAATCCTCAAATCCAAATCCCAATCGGCGAAGTTCTCAGCGCCCTTGAGTTTGTTCGCATCAAGCATATGCGCAAACTGATTAGTGGATGGTGCCGCCATCGCAAATCTATCATATACATTACGAAAAACGGTTAGCAAAAATTAAGCAGTTTCATATAATATCATAAGCATAAACTAGATCATGGATTTTTAATCTAAAAATGCCCCTCCCACTAAATCATGCAATACTGTAATCCCCAAACAGAATACAAAGATTTAATAATTAAATGCAAATAGTGAAAAGTGGATCCCATCAATATATTTCAGCTCACTGCAGAGGCATGGTCTCGCCTACGTATATTCATCGGGTAGACAACTCATTTGTCAATCACTCACTAGTGACTCCTTGCTTTCTGGTCCGGGTCGTTTCTCATTGTGACTGCTAAGGCAGACCCACAAGGAGACGTACCAAGGTTAAACTTGTCAATGATAAACTCAAGCTACTTGCGTAACCCTGATTGCTAGGGCACGTTCAGGATTCCGCTTTCGCTTGAATTTATCTAGTATCTAATATACATCTGACATAAATAAATCTCTATCGGCTACACCTCACAGCAGAGGCACGATCTCAGATGTAGTCACGGAGAAATATTCATAAAACGTATTGACAAGAAAAAACCATATAACATGCATCAAATACATAATCATATTTAAACCTTATTAATTATGGATTTTCCACTAAGTGTCATACACCCTAAATCTAATAAAATTAGATTAAAACATGCATGTATAAAGTTAAGAAAACATGATTAAACATTGAATTTAAAGGGCTAATCATATTAGGGGGCCTAGAATCAGACTTGCTCTGATACCATTTTGAAAGGGGTTTTAAGGCGGAAATACGGTAACGCAGCGGAACAGTGGAAAATCAAAATTTTCCGATTTCAAAACTTTTTTCTTGGATCAATTAAATAAACGTATTTATTTAATTACCCAATTATGAAATATTACACATGAAATCAAAATTTTATGTAATTACCAAATTACCCCAAAACTTTGCATTTTGTTAATTTTAGTCCTAAATCGTTCAAAACAATTTTGGATGATTCTAAATCATTACTAAGATGATTCTAACTTTTCATACATATCAAAATTCAAAATGCAACATGAAACCCCAAAAATCTTGTCCAATGCCGAAAGCCTCCAAGCATGACCAAGATGTGCATTTTACACTTTATATGTTCAAAACACATTAAAATGAAATCCAATCAACCCAATATTTTATATGCATTATATACACATACAAATACACAACATAAATGAAAAGCCCCAAATTTGGAGAAGGTCTTAGACCCTAATTTTTCAATTTCACCAAATTGGACAAATTAGACCAAATCAATTAAATCCAATACTTCAATCAAGTTTCTATAACACCAATCAAGCCTCACAATGCAATAACTATAGAAAAATTATAGGTCATTTAAGAGTGGGTCAATAACTCTAGAATGACAACAAGTTTCTTAAACCATCAAAAGAATGCTTATTAACACCTTAGAGGCATTCTATGATCTTTATACATGCATAACCCTATCATCAAACTTTCATCCAACAGAAACACAAAGAATATAGAATAGAAAAACATGAGAACATCATAGTATGTTTCCTAGAACTCAAGGAACATTTTCCTCTCCAATAGTAAGTTGGAGAAACTTACTAAAAATCAAAGCTTTTCTTGTTTTACTTTTTCTTTCTCTCAAGCTTCTTTTTCTTTATCAATGGAGTTTTTTTATAAGTTTTTTTTGACTTAATGAAGCCCTAAAATGAAACAAACAATATATACCCTCACTTTTTGCTCATGGCTGAAAATTGGTATATGTAATATCTAGATATTTTGTTTTTCATTTCATTTCATTTACAACTTGTCAATTTGTTTCCTAAATCATTACACTTTAATGAATTATTCAAGCAAGTCAACAATTGCAACTAAGTCATTAAAATAAATATCATAACTTAGGATATTTATATTTTTAATTAATTTAATTATTTAACAATTAAATAATTATTTAAATACAAATATATTAAATATATGTATTATATTTACATTAAATATCAAATACATATATATTTATGATATTGGTCAAATATCTCAATTTGACAATTAATTAATGTGTATTTGGATTAATCTAACATTAAATGCAAATACACAAAAATTAGGAAATGACTATTGGATCCCTACACAAGTATTTTTCGTTTAACCTTTAAACGACTTTATAAATAATCAGTATTATTTATAAATGTTGCCATAGTGCTCTATGAGGATATTTCATTAGTGAGACTCTCTAAATTCAGACATATCCGTCATGAATTCCAATTTCGTGTCCATAATTTATCCACCCATAAATTATGACGACCACGGATAAACTTGCTAAATCATACAGGTCGAGGTCATGGTAAATGTATAATTCCTCCGTCACAGGTATCCGGATATATCCCAGAGATATAGATGTAAACGTCAAATCTCTATAGGGATATTCCCGTCGACGTCTCTATTAGCAATCTCTAAAAGAGAACACTTAGAACTGAATTCTAAAGTGTTCCATGGGCCCATGGTTTTTATCTGATGGCTAATCATATGGACTACCTGTGCACTGTACACAGAACTGGCGGATCCTATCTCGATACACACAGGACACCATGAGGATCTATCCACACCCAATGAACATGCGGAGGCAGATCTAAATAAATCGGTGACGTGACTGCCATCTAAGTGTGGAAGATGTCTCATGCGCCCACAATGGTATCTCAAGTCGAAGAATCACAAGTGCTACTCAACCCGAGAAGATTATTATTGACGTTGGTGTACCATCCATTAAGAATCTTCTGTGAGTCGTTCAATGTTTATCCGCTATAAACACCTACACGTCTATACGAGTCTCCAAGACTTATGGTTCATTGAGAAACTATTGGAATCATATATTTCAGTATACGACATGTACCGGTCTCAACGGGCTTACTTTATTGACCAAGAAGTGTAAACCTTGACGAGGAACTGTCTGAGAATGACAACGTCATGATACAACTCAATGTCAGTTGCGACGTTTTTGCAACAGCATCATGACTAGTCATTCTAAGGTCATTACGTCTTTACCATATTAAAGGATATATTATATTACAGAAAATGCTTATATTATTCAAAATAATAACGTTTTAACAGTAGTATTCTCAAAGAAATACAACCGGGAATTGGCGCTCTGAGCACCAACCCCAACACTTACCACGGGTGTGGGAGGAATAAGGTCGGAAGGATGTATGTTGTTTTGATAACCATATGCATCTCATACATCTCGTACATCCCATGCATGCACGTATCATGCTAACCCTTGGTCTTAAAAGCCATCATAGATATTCATTGGGCTAAAGATGAAGGGAAAACATTAAGATCTATTAGACTATGATGCGATGACTTTCAAAGAATAGCTGTCTCCCCAGTTTAAGATGCCGGACATGGCCAAGTTCAATGGAAATGGAGATCCTAAGGTCCATCTCCAACAACATGCTCCAGTGATGAGTTAAGTGGGTTTGTCGAAGCGCCAGGTGCAGAAGATGTTCGGGATGTCACTGGAAAGGGCACCCGTAGTATGGTATCATGGCCTGGAGAGAAAGGTCAAGGATGACTGTAGGGCATTAGAGGAGGCCTTCCTGAACCAATATGTCACGGACATGGAGATAGAATTGTCGCTCCGTGACCTAGAAAACACCAAGCATAAGTTAGAAGAGAGCTTCAAAGATTATGTGGATCGCTGAAGAAGCGAACTCTTGAAGATGCAGACACGGCAATCGGAGAAGGACCGGATAAAGATGATCATTAAAGGCACCAAGCCCTCCATTTATAACAAGATGAGGAGGATGACCTCCATGATTAGTGACTTTCGACAGTTAAGAGAAACTGTCATGGATATCAAGGAAGAGAAAGCCGAGAACAGAAAGTTTTACGATTAGAATAAAAACACCATTGGGGGGCCTTCAGGGACCAAGCTCGCTCCTGCTGAGGTCACCGCCATCATAAACAGGCGATTCTCCAATTTTGGTAGACCTTTGTCAAAGGTTTTGAAAAGCTGAAGAGGCAAGGACTCATAAAATCCATGGAACCCAAACCACTTCCAAACCCTGTGCCACACCACTTTGATCTATACTGTCACTTTAAAAAGGCCACGAAACTGACAATTGCACCAGCCTTAGGCATGAGATCCAAGACCTTATTGACACCCACCAGATATCCGACCCCCGAAAAGAACAACCCAACACACACAAAAACCCTCTACCCAACTACCACTCTATTCCACCACCCACCTACATGATCAACTCCGGCCTGCCTAAAAGCTTTGTCCTCCAAACTCTCAACCACCAAGCTTCTTGCATGGGGATATGGGATAACAGCAGTGAATATGAAATAGAGCAGAGGAGAAACTTTTGGGAAAACTTCTCGAGCAGTGACGAATAAGAGGTAAATGGGATTACTCGCAGTGGATGTTTTTTACAGTGATGTAATGGAGAAAGACAAAGAAGTGCTAATAGAAGGCCGAGAGGTGACGGAGAATACAGATAACACCGAGGGGGATACTGTGTTGCATCAATTGAAGAAAACACGGGCACAAGTGAGCATATGGGAGTTATTATGAGCCTCTCAAGAGCACAGGCGTGCCATGGTAGAAGCTCTAAGCAAGATAATGGTACATGAAGATGCAAACCCGACCATGTTTGTAGGGTTGGTACAGAAATAGGGTAGGCAAATGATAACATTCTCTCAAGAAGAGCTCCCGATGGAGGGAGGAATCACAACAAGCCGCTATTCATAAAATCGAGAGTATGAGGCAGAAGACATCTTGTGTGATAGTGGATGTTGGCTCATCTATCAATGTGTGCCCTTTGAAGGTTCTGTCAAGGTTAGGTATGCGGATAATATATTTAAGCCCCTCCAGCATGACTATCAAAGCCTATGACGATAGCAAACGGGGAGTCGAAGGTACTTTCATCACAGTAGTCAAAGTAGACCCGATGGAAGACAAGGTGGAGTTCACAATGCTTGATATCCCAGCTACATTTTCTCTGTTATTGGGGAGGCCACGGTTTCATAGACTTGGGGGCGTGCCATCCACTTTGCACCAGGTTATTAAGTTCCCGCATGGAGAGGAAGTCGTCACCATCAGGGCTGAAGTAGACAATGTTGTGGCTGTAAGTGTCCTACATATGCCACGGGATCTCTAAGCGTGATTCGTGTGTGAATAAAATCAAAAATAAGTTGCGGAGGACTTATATTGATCGGTTGAGTTCAAAACTTTTCATGGATGTTGAAGCTTCCAAGCTCATGGGTGAGTATCCCTATCACATTCATTTGACTCCCATATGTGCTAGCAATAACAATGGAACAAATTTAATCTCCCAATGAGAAACAATTTGTCCGAGAGAGAGAGGGATGCAATCGGCTAAATTCTTCAAAAGAAAAGCCAATTGCTTCTCCTACGGCCTTCATAAATCAAAGGAAATTTGCCCAACCCAGAGAGCTATTTTCTTTCTTTTATTCGGCCATATTGCTTCTTAACTTCAGTGGCCATTCAGCCTTTCTTAAAAGAAGAAAGCTAAAATCGGCCAAACCAAAACACAGAGAGCAATTGAATCCTTATCTTTCATTCGGCCAGATCGCTTTTGGCCTTATTACCTTCGGCCTAGACAAAGACAGTGGCAGATCTTCAAAAGAAAAGGAAGCCAATTTATTTTTCTTGGCCAACGAATGAATAACAAGTCAGAGAGCAATCACTTTTAAATTTCTTCAAAAAAAAAAAAAAGGTAAAAGGTTGCCATCTTATTAATAATTGTCAGAGGCAAATGGCGAAAAGCATTTAATGGCCAATTCATTCTCTTTTAATTATGTGGTCATTCGGCCAAGAGCATTAGAAGGCCATTCGGCCAAAATGCTTGGAGAGAGATTAAATTTCCAAAATTAAATGTGTTGAGTTTTACATAAGATACCATCAAAAACCCATCACTCATATTTATCATCAAAGATAACCAATGATGTAAGTGAAGTGAGCCCCACTTTAAATTCAAAATTCAAGTGGCTTGCTCAACACACTTCGGGCTCGAATTCGTTTAATCCGATTAAACGAATTTTTTGTCGCGGCACAATTAAATCTAATTTAATTAAATAATAATACCCAGTAAAATTATTACGAAAATCGATCGCGAATTAATTCCAAATTAATTCGTTCGCTAAAATTAAAATCCAATTTAATTTCCTGTTGAAATTCAATTTCAATTAATATATCTAATATATTATTTAGCCAATTAAATAAATAAAATAGTAAAATCTAATTTAACTATTAAATTTATTTTACTGATTAATTCCAAATTAATCGCGTTCTCTCTTCTCGATGAATTTAATCCCAGATAAATTCTCGACACAATTAATCCCAGATTAATTCTCTCTCTGATAATTAATCTAAGATTAATTCTTACCGTAATTAATCCCAGATTAATTTTCTCTCTCTAAATTAATCCCAGATTAATATTGTTCGAGTCAAACATCATCGGTGAATCTTTGGGATGCGACCCAAGAGATCCCTGTATATGTTGGCAGTAAATACGGTCATCAGACTATCTGAACACGTGCGTACCCGGTACCACGCACTTACCGATTTACAAGACATGGTTGGCTTCTAGCAAAGCACCGTGCCTACCCAATTCTCCAGAAATATTCCTCTACGGAATACACGATCTTTGCCAGGCGTATATACGTAATATTGCGTATTATGATCCAGTTTCGGATGTCACATGCAAGGCCTGAGGCTGGAGTTGTGTCTGCCCCGTAAGAAGCATATATCGGATCACAAGCAACTAGTCTCTTTATGATCGGAAAGTCATGGCCTAGTCATACTTCCCCGATGGCTATAGCACTTAGAGTACCAGTTCTGTATCCCTGCGTGATCATCATCTTCATATGACTGAAGTGATACTTCCTTCTTGACATCACACCAAATACACTATGATTCACAGTATACCCAGAAGAGGCGTACACAGAACCTGTTAAAGCTCTGGACGACCAAAACCAAAGTATATTGATTGTCGCAAGTATTAGCGATGCAAGTCTCAGGTTAAGACCAAATACACCTACCCTGATTCAGATTCCCATAGACACATAGTCATACTACCAATGGGATTCCGATGGGTCTATCCAGAGCGAAGCTGTTTCCGTACCATCGGTAAACAGAACCTCGTATTACACTTGCATGAGTATCCAATACCCAAATATATGAGAACTATGACGTTACGCTTCCATAACACGCACAAATGTAATACTAGCCTATTCCGCATTATCGATGTCCAGTCTCGATAATACTACGGCTCGGGATATTTAATGATTAAACCTTTGTGGATTAATACTGTCTCATATCTTATTAATCCGAAACTAATCATAAGAACTTTTATCATTTATATATCCAGGTAATCCAATTACAAATGATAAAAGAGCAATTTCATTTGTCACATAGTTAATTTGTACAACAACACCATGTTTTGTACAAATAGTGATGCTATTGGTCATAATTATCCAACAATCTCCCACTTGGCCTATAGCCAATCACTCAAGTGTCTAACACCTGAACTATGTACTGGTCGCTCAAACTTCTGCTAAGAAATAGCTTTCGTCAGCGGATTTGGAAGATTATCATCTGATGCGATTTATTCGATTATCACATCGCCACGATGTATGATCTTACGAATTAGATGAAATAGTCGAAGTACATACTTGGATCATTGATGAGACCGCGGTTCTTTAGATTGCGCTGTAGCCTAGCACAGCTGCTAACAGAACTACTCCTAATCCGATTAGGATTATCTAGATCCAAAATGCTGCTATTGCTGCATCAGCTGCATCAATGTTCCGCTTTTGTTATTTATTCGACAACAGTATCTTGCTTGGAAGATTTCCAGCTCACTGTTCCGTTATTCAAACTATATACGTACCCTTATTACGACTTACAATCATTTTTATCGGTTTGGAAACTTACAGCGGTGAACCCAGTCACCTCAAGTTCTCATTTCCCCATATTTTCAGAAAGCATCCTTAGTTCGTCTAAGATACTTAAGGATGTTCTAAAAATCAATCCAGTGACCATCACCTGGATTGGCCTTATAGCGTCTACATATGCTCAAGGCATATGAGACATCAGGTCACGTACATATCAAAACGTACGAACACTGAGAGAGTGTCAGCAGCTTTCTAGATCAATCCCAGTAGATTTTTATTCCTAGAATAAGTCTGCTTCTCCCATGTATTCCATGGAGAATTTTAATGAAAGCCAAGCTTTCACCGATTATATTATGGGAATGTTATTGCTAAGAAGTAATACATCATCAATGTATAGGACAGTGATTGTTAGTGCACTCCCACTAACCCTCATATATACACAAGAATTATTTTCATTTTGAATTAAATCATATACCATTATGATTACATCAAAACGCTGGTTCCGAGAATGCAATACTTACTTCAATCCATGAATGGATCGGTTTAACTTGCAAAGCTTGTTTGCATGTTTTGGCCCGAAAAAACCGTCAGGATGTTCTTTACATCCTCCAAAAGGTTTCCGTTAAGGAAAGCGGTTTTGGCATCAAACTGTCATATTTCATAAACGCAATATGTAGTTATAGCAAGCATTATCCAAATGGATTTAATCATGGAAACATGTGAAAGAGTTTCGTCGTAGTCGACACTATGTCGTTGACGATACCCTTTCTGTACAAGCCTAGTTGTGTACATTTGTATGTTGCCATCCATGTATGTCTTCCTTGAAGACTCATATAGTACCATTAAGCACAATGCCTTCTGGTACATCAACTAGTATCTAAACTTGGTTGATATACATGGAATCCATTTCGGACTTCATGGCACTTTTCCATAAAATGAGTCGATACCTTGTATCATTTCCTCATAAGTAGTCGGTTAATTATCCTCAATTAGATTACATCTACATGAGGTGAGATCAGAAACCCATACCTCCCAGGTTATTTTCTGACTCTCTCCGACCTACACGGTTCTTGTGTATTCGAAGATTGTGGTACAGTTTCATCATTGATGAACTGTTTGTGTTCCGTTAAGGAGTCGGTGCCTGGAACAGTATTACTCTGATTTTTATCGAGTTTTACTTTCCTCCCACTTACCACTGCATACAGGATTTCCTCTTAGGAAAACCACATGGAGAGCAACAATTACATTGTTCTCTTGTGAGTTGTATAAGTACTATACTTTGGTTTCCCTAGGATAACCTACAAATAGGCACTTATCCAATTTGGGTTCTAGTTTGGTATCATCTAAACATATGCCCAGCATTCCCAAATCTTCAGGAATGAGAAACCCAGTTTCTTTCATGTTCATATATAATATGAAGTCTGTCTAACAGATTCTAACGGAATCTTATTCAAAATAAGTATTGCACTGTTTAATGTGTATTCCTTGAAGGAATTTAGAAGCTCAGAACGACTCATATGTTTAAGTATTTTACACTATGGTCCAACCGTAATGTTTTGATACTTTTACCGGTCTGTTTTCTTACTTCGTGTCGAAACACTTTGAATTACTCAAAAGTTTATGTCTTGTGTTTCATAAGATACACATAACTGTAACGCGATGCCACATCCGTAAAGGTTATGAAGCATTCATATCCACCTCTAGTGTAAGACACAGAAATCGGTGACTCTGTTCCAGGCTCGCGGCCGGTCGGGAGTACGGAATAGCCCGCGTGGGACTAAACCGAAGAAATAAAATGGAGTTACCACCCAGTGTGAACTGGGAAATGATTTAAGGCCGCACTCACCCCTCTCAAGGGAAGACCTCAAATCGTTGGGTTCAGAATGGTCCCTTACTTATGCCTCTTGTAATAAACAGATTTAAGCGATAATATAACCAAGTCTACGCAACATACATACGCAAGAATAACCTACATCTAGGTTTGCATACAACCTATATCTAAGTTCGCATACAACCTATATCTAAGTTTGCATGCACAAAAGTAAATCGACATAACGGTAAGCACTCAATTTCATGAACACATGCATGAACGTTTCCTCAAGCGGTACGTGGAGTTGTATCCCATGTACAGACCACTACCGTCCATTCGGATTCGGCTATGGAATTTAAGTCTAGGTTTCCATCCGATATACCACGAGAGGCAACACTCAATTACTAACCCAATATTGACATACATGAAATATGATAATGCATATAACCATAAATAACCAAAGAGAGAAACATGCGAAACAATGAAGAAAGATAAATAACACAAAATAAATGCGGAATAATAAATATGTGACCAAAGAATTTGGCCGTTTTCAATGTAGAACTTTGCATGCCCGGTTGAACGTATTCCACGTCCAACCAAGCATGCCGTGTCTGGGATAACAAAATAAAATATAACAAGGGTGCCCTCAGGTCTTACCTTTTAAGTCACCTCTTGGAAGTGCGTTACACGGTCGTCAGAAGGGTTAATGCTCCGCAACTCCTTCGGTTCACTGGTTCCACATTTTCCTTCGTCGCCTCACTGTTTGGGCTGCTGTTTTCTCTGTTTTCACTGCTGTTTTCTGGTCGTTGTTTTTGGTTGTTGTTTGCGGTATTTAGGGGGTGTTTTGGGAGACTGGTTTACGGTTTAGGGACTGTTTTGGGTTTGATTTAAGGACTGTTTGCGGTATTTTGAATGCAGTTTTGGTGGACTGTTTTACGGTTTTATAGGGGTTTCGGGGGTGCATTTTGGCGTGAATGGGGGCTGCTGGATGGGTTGTTGTTTGGCTTGAATGGGGGCAGTTTGTTACGGCAACGGAGGGTTAATGTGTAGTGTGTGTAGTGAGTGGCTTTCAAGGTATCAACGTAATGTTTGTTTGGCTTTGTCGATGAGTGAGGGGGGTACATGAGTGGTTTACGTGAGTGGGGTTGTTGCTTGTGGCTACTTGAGTGGGGTTATTGCTTGTGGCTACGTGAGTGAGCCAAGGAATTAGGGTTTCAGAGTGTGTTTGATGAGAGGGGCTGAGCGTGTGCTTCTGTGAAGAATGAGGACTAGGCATGAGGTGGGCAGTGCGTTGAAGAGGGTGAATGTGGCGTATGAGTTGTTTGGAGTGAGCAGGCTGTGTGAGGTTTTGTGAGTGCCTTTTGAGTGGCTGATGAGGGTTATTTTTGTTTAGTTTATGGTTAGGGTTTGTTATTTATTTGTGAGCTTAGTTTGGTCGTTGAGGGTAAAAGCTAGGTTAGGGTTTATGATGATGCCGAGTGAGAGAGATGGGAGAGACATGAATGAGTTGAGTTGTTAGGGTTTGTTGGCTGCTTAGGGACGTGAGAGAGAGATAAGCGTGAGAGAGAGAGGGAGAGTTGTGGGGAGTGAGAAGTGAGCTCTAGGTACCGTGAGGATGCTCCAGGAATATGGTTTATTATTTTTCTACGTGAGTGTGTCGTGAGAGTCTATGGTCCAGAAGGGTTTGGTTTACGTGTTTTTTATAGGAGAGGGTTGGGGTTATCCTTGTACAGGAAGGGAAAGTATCATGCACTTATGGAGAATATCTTCTAATTAGTGTGCTACAAGGAAATGATCTCTCTAATTTAAGGAGGGGATTGTTTTAGTTTAGGAAATGGATTTATGGGATTTGATTTCATTTCATTTAGTTTAGGCATGTGATCTAATTTAATTAGGAATGTGGTTTATGTGATTTGATTTGATTTTATTTAGTTTAGGCATGTGATTCAATTTAATTAGGAAGGTGATTTAATTTGATTTCTTTAATTCGGGAAGGTGATGTGTTTGGATTTCAACATGTGTTTAATGTGTTAATTATTATTTTGGATGGTTTGAATGGGCTTGGGCGTGTGATTTGAAGGATTGGGAATGTGGTTTGTTCTTTTTGGTGGGCATGGTGTGTGGCTTGCGGGGTTTTGGGCCGATGATAAATTTTAAAATAGAGATCCAACGAGCAAACCTGAAGCTAAGCAAACGAATTAAGTCCAACAATGTACTGATTTCTGAATTTTCCCTTCCGACGTCCGTTTCCCGTGACTTCCGTAACTTAAAGGGTAGTGCCTCCATACAAGGCTCATCATCGGAACTTATATGCAAAAATACAGTACCTCCATCCTAGCTCTAATAGTGCCTTTGATTAAACCCATTTAACCCATTATAGACACGGTTAACTAAAACAAAATCACAAACATTAGAAGGCATTATTTCGGGGTCGATTCTATAACCCCAGTGGAGTCGCTAGACTGTAGGACACATAAATCGGCGACGTTGTTCCAGGCTCGCGGCCCGGTCGGGAGTACGAAGTAGCCCGCGGGGGACTAAACCGGATAAATAAAATAGAGTCGCCACCCAGTGTGAACTGGAAAATGATTTAAGGCTGCACTCACCCCTCGCAAGGGAAGACCTCAAACCGTTGGGTTCGGAATGGTCCCTTACTTATGCCACTTGTAATGAATGGATTTGTACAATAATCTAACCAAGTCTACGCAACATACATATGCAAGATAACCTACATCTAAGTTCGCATACAACCTATATCTAAGTTTGCATATAACCTATATCTAAGTTTGCATGCATAAAAGTAAGTCGAAATAACGAAAAGCACACAATCTCATAGACACATTACATTGATGAATACGGAAACATAAATAAATAATCTATTGTCTAAACATAAACATTGAAGAGATATAATTAAGCTCCTAGTGCGAAAGAAACAACTAAATCATGCATAAAAATAACAACTAAACAACTAAATCATGCATAAAAATAACATGCTATTTCTAATAACAAACGAATAAACACAAGATTAGATGAAACGAAATATTTGCGTTTCTCAAGCGGTACGTGGAATTGTATCCCAAGTTCAGACCGCATTACCGTCCATTCGGATTCAGCTACGGAATTTACGTGTGGGTTTCCATCCGATATACCACGAGAGATAGCACAAAATCATTCATCCCATGGCCACAAAATGCATAAATCAACAATACAAATATGAAGATTTTATTAAAAATAAAAATAAACGGGAATAAATAAAAGGTGCCATCAGGTCTAACCTCTTAAGTCGCCTCTTGAAGTGCGTTACACGGTTGTCGGAAGGGTTAATGCTCCGCAACTCCTCTGGTTCACTGGTTCGTTGTTTTCCTTCGTTGCCTCGCTGTTTTGGGCTGCTGTTTCCTCCTGTTTTTACTACTGTTTTTAGGGACAGCTTCGGAGGCTATTTTAGTGACTGTTTTGGGGTTATTTTTGGTTACAGAGAGGGCTGTTTCGGGGATGATTTGGTCTAGGTTAAAGTCTTAGTTTTGGTCTCAGTTTGGGGTAATTTTACTCACTACTTTCGGCAATTATGGGGACTATTTTAGTATCGATCATGGAGGGATATTTGGGTTTGTTGTTTTTCGGTCAGAGGCTGCATGTGGGAGGTTTTGATTTATGGCTTTCACGTGGCTTTGTTGAGTGATTGCTTTGTTGTTCTCTGCTTTTTGGTTGTGTGTGTGGCGTTTAAGATTTAAGGGACGTGTTTGTGATTTGGCTGGCTTTGGCTTGGTGTGGTCTTGTCGTGGGACGTGTGGAGAGAGGCTGCTGTGTGTGTGGCTTGCTTTGGCTTGGTGCGGTTCACTTGGTGCCGTGGTGATGAGAGAATGGGCGTGACAAATGGGTTGTGTGGTTTATTTGTGGTGGGTCCATTTTGTGGCTTTTTGAGTCCCGAGTGTTGAAGGGTTTAACGTGTGAGCTGTGCGTTTGGTGGCTAGGTGCTGGCTGCGTGAGAGAGAGAAGGCCCAGGCCGAGAGCTTCAAGGTTTATTTTTGTGTGTTGTTTTCGTGAGAGTTAGGGCCAAGGAAAGTGTCTTGCCGTGAATCAGCTCTAGGGGTCTTAAGGTTTGACTTATGTCTCTTTTTATAGGAGAAGGTTAGAGTTGTTCTCATTCGGGTAGGAAAGAGATCATGTAATTATGGGAGCTATCTCCAATTAGTGTGTCATAAGGAATGGATCTATTCAATTAGGAAAGTGATTTGTTTTAGTTTTAGGAAAAGGATTTATAGGATTTGATTTGATTTTATTTAGTTTAGGCATGTGATTTAATTTAATTAGGAAGGTAATTTGTGGGATTTGATTTGATTATATTTAGTTTAGGAATGAGATTTAATTTAATTAGGAAGGTCTTTATGGGATTTGATTTGATTTTATTTAGTTTATGATGAGATTAATTTAATTAGGAAAGTGATTTATGTGATTTGATTTTATTTTATTTAATTTAGGAATGAGATTTGTTAGGATTTTAACATGTGTTTAATGTGTTTGAATATTTTTGGATGTGATTTAATGGGCTTGGAGGCTTATGGGCGTGTAGGATAGCTAGTTGGTGGGCCTGGGCGTGTGGTTGGCGGTGTGTGGCTTGGTGTGGGTGCGAGGATTTTGGGTCGAGGATAAGTTTTTAAAACAGAGATCCAACAAGCAAACCTGAGGCTAAGCAAACGAATTAAATCCAATAAGGTATTGATTTTGGAACTTTCCCTTGCAACGTACGTTTCCCGCGACTTCCGCAACTTAAAGGGTAGTGCCTCCATATGAGGCTCGTCATCGGGACTTATGCAAAAATTCAATGCCTACAGTCGCCCCCACTTTGATGGGACTTGTGCAGTGTGGGACAATGACAATCCTATCAAAGTTATGCATTCATTTTTACTTACCTGGCTCGCCAGCTGCTGCTTGACTTGCTGTTGTTCTGAGATGTTTCAAGCTGAGTTGATCTGGTGGTGAGGTGTCGCGACCCCTAAGGTTCATCCCTGCAAGATGCTGTGACCTCTAGGATTCATTACCGAACTGAGCTGATAAGAGGTGGTTCAGTTCCGAACCTTGCTCCATTTCCGGAGTGCCATTTCCGGCATGCTAAATCTCATTTCCGAGGCATCGCTGATGTGATGGTCTATTTCCGAACCTTGTTCCATTTCCAGAGCGCCATTTCCGGCGTGCTAAACCTCATTTCTGAGGCGTCACTGATGTGATGGTCCATTTCCGACCGTGTTCTATTTCCGGAGGGCCATTTCCGGCGTTCTAAACCTCATTTACGAGGCGTCGCTGATGTGATGGTCCATTTCCGAACCGTGCTCCATTTCCGGAGCGCCATTTCCGGCATACTAAACCTCATTTCCGAGGCGTTGCTGATGAGAGATGGTGGTTCATTTCCGAACCGTTACTGTTGAGAGATGGTGGTTCATTTCCAAATCGTTACTTGTTGAGATGGTGGTCCATTTCTGAACTGTTACTGATGAGATGGTGGTCCATTTCCGAACTGTTACTGAGTTGATCGTCTTTGCCGCTTTTTCCTTTTTTCTTCGAAACCTGCGAACAAAAACAAAAATTGCATGTATATGATATGTATGCATGTATGCATGGATGCATTCCCTATTCCGATGGGTTAGGCCTTCCTTGTGTTCCTTGGTGCCATTTGCCTACAAAAGTCTTTGGTCGCCCCCTGGACCTGCTTTTTGTTTCCTTCTGCCAGTTCTTTTCTAGTGATTGGTCAGTTCTCTTTAGTCCCATTGCTCAAAATCTCATTGTGTCACTTATTCGTGGGGTGGTAGACTGGTTGCCCCCAGACTTGGTTTAACTTTCTGCTCTTTGCTACTTGCACTAGGTCAAAGTAGATCATGTGATGCGACGTTCTGTGCCAACATATTGCGCTGTCTTTTATGAGATGTTCCTAATAGTTATACATATTTTTGTCCTCAAATGATGCATATTGTAGAAACCAGAGATCTTCAAAGTACCTGATACAACTCAAATCTGACCGTTTGAATAAATGATCTGAACTAGACTCCAAGTGTGTGTGCGCCAAGGTTCTTTTACAGCTTAATCCTTAAGTAAGCCAACTCGATGATTTTGTTTCAAAGAACGGGATCAGTGGGTCTAACCAACCTAGATGTCTTGATCATGCTCTGCAACTACTTCCTCGTACTCAATATGATATGGTTTTCTCTTTATTTCTTTTTTTTCGTCTTTTTTTTTTCAACAAACCTACCCTTTAAGGTAGCATTTCTCCTCATGGTGGTCCTAATACTCGCCCATGGGTAGCTTCACGCTTATCGATTATAGGTGATTTATACTTTCTTCTTTATAGACTTTTCTTTTATTTCCAACCATACCACATATCGTAACACAAGTAAGTCAGGATGGACATCTAAGCGAACGGTCATTCATCGATCTGTAATCTCTTCAACTAGTCATATTTCTGACTACTCAGGCTTTCACTGCTAAGATCCTATAATTAAGTGCTCGCGAGTCTAACAAAAATTAACTACTCAAAATATCGGATGAGAGTACATTTCGCACTTATCGTTTCTAAGGTTTCACCCTAAAGCAAAAAATTTCATCATCGGACTATGCTTAACTATTAAGGACAAAAACTCGAACAAGTAGGCAAAATCAATGTCTTTATTATTAAAAATATAGGATTGCAATCAAATAAATCAGGGAAATAAACGTCAGCGGCATTGCCTTCTTCCTCAGCCTATGGTTCTTCACTGTTGACATCCATTATCCCAATGCAAGAAGCCTGGTGGTTGAGAGTTTGGAGGACAAAGGTTTCGGGTAGGCCGAAGTTGATCATGTAGGTGGGTGGTGGAACAGATTGGTAGTTGGGTAGAGGGTTTTTGTATGTGTTGGGTTGTTTTTTTTCTAGATCGGGTATTTTATGGCATCAATGAGGTTTTGATCTCATGCCTAGGCGGGTGCAGCTGTTAGTTTCGTGCCTCTCCTCTGATGGAAGTGACAGTATAGGCTTAGGTCAAGGTTGGGTGGCACAGGGTTTGAAAGTGGTTTAGGCTCTAAGGGTTCTAGGAGTCCTTGCATCTTCAGCTTTTCAAGCACCTTTGACAAAGGTCTACCAAGATTGGAGAATCGCCTGTTTCTGACGGAAGAGATCTCAGCAGTAAGGGCTTGGTCTCAGAAGGCCCCCCAATAGTCCTTCTATTCTGGCCATAGAACTTCCTATTCTAAGCTTCTTCCTCCTCAATGTCCATAACAGTCTCCCTCAACTGTCGAAAATCACCAATCATAGAGGTCATCCTCCTTAACTTGCCGTAAATAGAGGGCTTGGTACCCTTGATGATCATCTTGATCTGGTCATTCTCTGAGGGCCGAGTCTGCATCTTCAAGAGCTGGCTTCTCCAGCGATCTACATAATCCTAAAGCTCTCCTCTGTCTTCTGTTTGGTATTCTCCAAGTCACGAAGCGACAAGTCGATCTCCAAGTCTGTGACATATTGCTTCAGAAAGGCCTCCGTCAATGCCCTCCAATCATCATTGACCTTCCTTTCAAGGCCGTGATACCATACCACGGGTGCCTCCTCAAGCGACATCCCGAACATCTTCTGAACCTGACGCTTCGACAGACCCACTGAACTCATCACAGAAATATATTGTCGGAGATGGACCCTCGGATCCCCATTCCCATTGAACCTGGCTATGTCAGGCATCTTGAATTGAGCCGGTAGCTGCTCCTCAAAAATCATTGCCTCATAATCTAGCAAATCTTCATACTTACCCCTCATCTTACGGGTAACTGACTCTACCTGATCTCAGAATTTCTGCAACTCTGCCTGAGACCCGACTATCCTTCCTGCGGTATACTCAACCACGTCATCATCAAAAATAGGGATATCATCACTCAACCTGTTCGGAGGCTCTTCACACCTCACATTCTCAGAGCCGCCCCCAGCGCGGGGCACAACCATATTAGCCATAGCGGTGGTCAAAGCTTGCAACTACTCGGTAACCTTGGTGAGACTAGTCTCCAGCTGATCCATACGGGATCCCTCGTTTTCTGAATCGCTCATGTTCGCTAACGGCCTTTTGATGAGTTTTCCCTCTTTCCTAACCCAACGGGTATCTATGGTGTCTTTTAAAACCGCAAGTTAGCATGTATGCGTGCGATGCATGAATATATAAGTCTGTCAAGTTTTTTTTTTTTCGTGCAATTGGCCCATTATCATTTTAAAGCATTCAATCATACTATTGCGAGGTGCAAACTTGTCCCAGTTGAAAAAGGCCCAACATGTTTACACTTTCACGATAACGTGGCTAAATAACTTCGAATGGTAAGGGGCCCAAACAAAATGGCCCATCGTCATTTTAGAAGCTTTTGGCCCAATTGTCATAAGACACAAACTCGTCCCAGTTTAAATGGCCCAACAAGTTCATAGATCATGACGAAAGGTCCAACTGAATCCAAATGAAGATAGTCCCAAACACAAGCATAAAGGGATGGTTTCTATTGGTCATACAACTACGGTTCACATGTGGGTTTATGGGAGTGTAGAAAAAGGCTCCCGCTGGCGAAGGATTGCCCACAACTTGGTCTCCCCACTCAAGGGTTCGAGCGACCAAGTGAGCGCACCTTTTTTATACGCTAAGGTACGTGCCAATGAGTGATGATACATGATTGGCTGTCAAATGGATTTCTTATTAAAGATTCCTCAAAGGGAGGGTGGAGCGGACTCTCTTAGATACCCAAGCCTCTTAGGCTCTTATCGCCTTGGTGACAGGAATAAAAGATAGGTCCTCCAAATTAGTCCATCACGGTAGCTTCGGGTAAATGATTATCTAGGTGCCTTCACAACTTTTCCTTATAGAAAGGTAGTGCCTTTGATTAAACCCCTTTATCCCACTGTAGACACGGTTAACTAAAACAAAAATCACAAACATTACAAGGCATTATTTCGGGGCCGATTCTCTATCCCCAGTGTAGTCGCCAGACTGTAGGACACAGAAATCGGCGATGTTGTTCCAGGCTCGCGGCCCGGTCGGGAGTACGGAGTAGCCCGTGGGGGACTAAATCGGAGAAATAAAATGGAGTCGCCACCCACTGTGAACTGGGGAATGATTTAAGGCCACACTCACCCCTCGCAAGGGAAGACCTCAAACCGTTGGGTTCGGAATGGTCCCTTACTTATGCCACTTGTAATGAATGGATTTGTGCAATAATCTAACCAAGTCTACACAACATACATATGCAAGATAACCTACATCTAAGTTCGCATACAACCTATATCTAAGTTTGCATATAACCTATATCTAAGTTTGCATGCATAAAAGTAAGTTGAAATAACTGCAAGCACACAATCTCATGGACACATTAAATTAATGAATACGGAAACATAAATAAATAATCTATTGTCTAAACATAAACATTGAAGAGATATAATTAAGCTCCTAGTGCGAAAGAAACCACTAAATCATGCATAAAAATAACATATTAAACAACTAAATCATGCATAAAAATAACATGCTATTTCTAATAACTAACGAATAAACACAAGATTAGATGAAACGAAATATGTGTGTTTCTCAAGCGGTACATGGAATTGTATCCCAAGTTCATACCGCATTACCGTCCATTTGGATTCGGCTACGGAATTTACGTATGAGTTTCCATCCGATATACCACGAGAGATAGCACAAAATCATTCATCACATGGCCACAACATACATAAATCAACAATACGCATGCGAAGAATTACTAATAAATAATTAAAAAAATGAACGGGAATAAATAAAAGGTACCCTCTGGTCTAACCTCTTAAGTCGCCTCTTGGAATTGCGTTACACGGTTGTCGGAAGGGTTAAAGCTCCGCAACTCCTCTGGTTCACTGGTTCGCTATTTTCCTTTGTTGCCTCGCTGTTTTGGGCTGCTGTTTCCTCTGTTTTTGCTGTTTTTAGGGACTATTTTAGGGATTGCATCGGAGGCTATTTTAGGGACTGTTTTGGGGTTATTTTCGGTTACAGAGATGGCTGTTTCGGGGATGATTTGGTCTCGGTTAAAGGCTTAGTTTTGGTCTCGGTTTGGGGTAATTTTACTCACTGCTTTCGGCAATTATGGGGACTGTTTGAGTATCGATCATGGAGGGATATTTGGGTTTGTTATTTGTCGGTCAGAGGCTGCATATGGGAGGTTTTGATTTGTTGCTTTTACATGGCTTTGTTGAGTGATTGCTTTATTGTTCTCGGCTTTTTGGTTTGTGTGTGGCGTTTAAGATTTAAGGGACGTGTTTGTGATTTGGCTGGCTTTGGCTTGGTGTGGTCTTGTCGTGGGACGTGTGGGGAGAGGCTGCTGTGTGTGTGGCTGGCTTTGGCTTGGTGCGGTTCACGTGGTGCCGTGGTGATGAGAGAATGGGCGTGAAAAATGGGCTGTGTGGTTTATTTGTGGTGGGTCCATTTTGTGGCTTTTTGAGTCCCGAGTGTTGAAGGGTTTAACGTGTGAGCTGTGCGTTTGGTGGCTAGGTGCTGGCTGCGAGAGAGAGAGAAGGCCCAGGCCGAGAGCTTCAGGGTTTATTTTTGTGTGTTGTTTTCGTGAGAGTTAGGGCCAAGGAAAGTGTCTTGCCGTGAATCAGCTCTATGGGTCTTAAGGTTTGACTTATGTCTCTTTTTATAGGAGAAGGTTAGGGTTGTTCTCATTCGGGTAGGAAAGATATCATGTAATTATGGGAGGTATCTCCAATTAGTGTGTCATAAGGAATGGATTTATTCAATTAGGAAAGTGATTTGTTTTAGTTTTAGGAAATGGATTTATGAGATTTGATTTTATTTTATTTAGTTTAGGCATGTGATTTAATTTAATTAGGAAGATAATTTGTGGGATTTGATTTGATTTTATTTAGTTTAGGAATGAGATTTAATTTAATTAGGAAGGTGATTTATGGGATTTGATTTGATTTTATTTAGTTTAGGAATGAGATTTAATTTAATTAGGAAGGTGATTTTGTTAGTGTCCTAGACATGCCACGGGATCTCTAAGCGTGATTCGTGTGTGAATAAATCAAGAAGTTTCCGAAATAAACTTACATTGATCGGCTTTGACTTTCAAAACTTTTCATGGATGTTGAAGCTTTCAAGCCCTCTTTGTGGTTCCAAACTCTTTGGTGAGTATCTCTATCACCATCTTTTTGACTCCCTTATGTGCTAGAAAGAACAAATGAAACAAATTTGATCTCCCAATGAGAAACAAATTTGCCCTATGGAGAGAGAAGTAATCGCCCAACGAAGATGCCATTTGGCCGAGACAAAAAATGCACTCAAAGTGCAGTGGCATTTTGTTTCTTCAAAAGAAAAGGCCATTCGGCAAAGGGAGAAGACACAGGCCATTCGGCCATTTGAAAGAGAGAGAGCAATAGCATTTTTTATTTCTTAGCCAAAAAATGCTTTTAAGTCAGATAGCATTATTAGGGGTGAGCATCGGTTCCGGTTCTACCCGGAACCGGTTGGAACCAGACCGATTTTCCGGGTTTGGAACCGGAACCGGTTGTAATCGGGTAGGTTCCGGTTCCAAATATGAAGGAACCGATTTTATCCGGGTAGGTTCCGGTTCCAAAATAGTCGGAACCGGACCATGGAACCGGTTTATATGAACATAAATTTTAAACATTTGGCGTTCATTATTTAATTGTACAAATTTTAAAGAGTCGCATTTCATATAACAATATTTTAGTGCTTCTATCAAGTATATATAGAATGTATGTGTGTTTGTGTTTTGTGTGTATCTAGTGTCACTGATGCTGGTTAAACTGCCCATTTTATTTTACGTAATGTCTATAATGAGAGTAGAGCACTATCTGTATATGTCATGTTCACATCTTCTGCCATGTTCACCTATCGATTATGCCATGTTTACATCTTTTACAATTCTTGCGAGTGCAATAATGTTTCTCCTGATGTTTCAGTAGACAAACCTTTATGACTGTAGTAAATGTTAAGTTTGAAACCTTGGTGCATTATCTTTGCTTAAAGCTTGATGAATTAGCATTCTTAGTAAGTCTAACATAAGTATAATGAAAATCTATATATAACTAATAATATCAATAATCAAATATTTTGAAAGAAAATAGTGGGCTATTGTATAACCTTTCGTTCTTGAACTTCCGCACTCTGATTTGGTCCATGTTTTTTCCTACGTACTCGTATCAGAATGTAGTTTTCATTAAAATATTTTAAAATAGGGTAATTTGGAACCGGACCGGAACCGGATTGAAACCGAATAATAGGGTACCCTGTTTAATTGGGTAGGTTCCGATTCCACTTAGTGCGGAACCGAATTTTTCCGGGTAGGTTCCGGTTCTATGCGAAACCGGAACCGAAACCGATTTTACTCACCCCTAAGCATTATATTGAATTCAAAAAGCAAAAGGGCAATGGTCATAAAAGCAAAAGCCAGAGACATTTTAAAGTTGAAAAGTCAAAATGGCCTTTACTCTCTTGTCGGCCAAATGCAATTTTGTTAATTTCTTTTTCATTCGGCCAAATAGCATTTAATGACCCTTCACTTCCAAAGCAAAGGAACAACATGGCTTTCGGCCAATGTCCTTTTTATTCGGCCAATGTGCAAGGTGAGAGAGATTAATTTCCAAAATTAAATGTGTTGAGTGGTTTTCAAGTTTCTACCAAAACTCATCACTCATGTCAATCATAAAAAATGACTAATGATGTAAGTGAAGTGGGTCTCACTTTAAATTCAAAAATTCAAGTGGGCTTGCTCAACACATTTCGGGCTCGGATTCGTTTAATCCGATTAAACGAAATTTCCGTCGCGATATCATTAAATCTAATTTAATTAAATAATAATACCCAGTAAAATAATTACGAAAATCGCTCGCGAATTAATTCTAAATTAATCCGTTCGCTAAAATTAAAATCCAATTTAATTTCTCATTGAAATCCAATTTCAATTAATATATCTAATAGATTATTTAGCCCAATTAAATAAATTAAATAGTAAAATCTAATTTAACTAATAAATTTATTTTACCGATTAATTCCAAATCAATCGCGTTCTCTCCTCTCGACGAATTTAATCCCAGATAAATTCTCGACGTAATTAATCCCAGATTAATTCTTTCCATAATTAATCTCAGATAAATATTCTCTCTCTTAATTAATCCCAGATTAATATTGTTCGAGTCAAACATCATCGGTGAATCTTTGAGATGCGACCCAAGAGATCCCTGGATATGTTGGCAGTAAATTCGGTCATCGGACTATCTGAACACGTGCGTACCCGGTACCACGCACTTACCGATTTACAAGACATGGTTGGCTTCTAGCAAAGCACCGTGCCTACCCAATTCTCCAAAAATATTCTTCTACGGAATACAAGATCTTTGTCCGGCGTAGTATACGTAGTATTGCGTATTACGATCTAGTATCAGATTTCACATGCTAGGCCTGGGGCTGGAATTGTGTTTGCCCCGTACGAAGCATATATCGGATCTCTGGTAACTAGTCTCTATAATCGGATAATCATGACCTTGTCATATTATCCCGATAGCTGCACCATACAATAGTACCAGTTTTGTATCCTACGTGATCATCATCTCCATATGACTGAAGTGATACTTCCACCTAGACATCACACCCAATACACTACGATTCTTAATATACCCAGAAGAGGCGTACACAGAACCTGTTAAAGCCCCGGACGACCAAAACCAAAGTATATTGATTATCGCAAGTATTAGCGATGCAAGTCTCAGGTTAAGACCAAATACAGCTACCCTGATTCGGACTCCCATAGACACATAGTCATACTACCAATGGGATTCTGAGGGGTCTATCCAGAGCGAAGCTGTTTCCGTACCATTGGTAAACACAACCTCATATTACACTTGCATGAGTATCCAATACCCAAATATATGAGAACTATGCCGTTATGCTCCCATAACACGCACAAGTGTAATAATAGTCTATTCCGCATTATCGATGTCTAGTCTCGATAATACTACGACTAGAGATATTTAATGATTAAACTTAGTAGATTAATAATGTCTCATATCTTATTAATCCGGAACTAATCATATGGACTTTTATCATTTATATATCCCGGTAATCCAATTACAAATGATAAAAGAGCAATTTCCTTTGTCACATAGTTAATTTGTACAACAACACCATGTTCTGTACAAATAGTGATGTTATGGGTCATAATTATCCAACAGATTTATGGGATTTGATTTGATTTTATTTTATTTAATTTAGGAATGAGATTTGATTAGATTTTAACATGTGTTTAATGTGTTTGAATATTTTTTGATGTGATTTAATGGGCTTGGAGGCTTATGGGCGTGTAGGATAGCTAATTGGTAGGCCTGGGCTTGTGGTTGTTGGTGTGTGGCTTGGTGTGGGTTGCGAGGATTTTGGGCCGAGGATAAATTTTTAAAACAGAGATCCAACTGTTAGACAATTATGACCTATAGCGTCACTATTTGTAAAAGACATTGTGGTTTTTGTACAAATTAATTATGTAGCAATGGAAATTGCATTTTATCATTTTGTAATTTGATTACTTAAATATATAAATGATAAAAGTCTCTATGATTAGTTCTGGATTATAAGATATGAGACAGTATCAATCTATAAAGGTTTAATCATTAAATATCCCTAGTCGTAGTATTATCGAGACTGGACATCGATAATGCGGAATATACTAGTATCGCACTTGTGCGTGTTATGGAAGTGTAACGGCATAGTTCTCATATATTTAAGTATTGGATACTTATGCAAGTGTGATAGGAGGTCGTGTTTACCGATGGTACGGAAACAGCTTCGCTCTTGATAGACCCCGCGGAATCCCATTGGTAGTATGTCTATGTGTCTATGGGAATCCTAATCCGGGTAGGTGTATGTGATCTTTAACATGAGACTTGCATCGCTATTACTTGTGACAATCAGTTTGCTTTGGTTTTGGTCGTCCGGAGCTTTAACAGGTTCTGTGTACGCCTCTGCTGGGTTTACTGAGAATCGTAGTGTAATGGATGTGATGTCAAGATGGGAGTATCACTTCAGTCATATGGAGATGATGATCACGCAAGGATACAGAACTGGTACTCTAAATGGTTACAACCATCGGGATAATATGACAAGGTCATGATTATCCGATTAAAGAGACTAGTTGCTAGTAATCCGATATATGCTTCGTACGGGGCAGACATTATTCCAGCCTCAGGCCTTGCATGTGACATCCGATACTGGATCGAAATACGAAATACTACGTATACTACGCCTGATATAGATTATATATTTCATTAAGAATATTTCTGGAGAATTGGGTAGACACGGTGTTTTGCTAGAAGCCAACCATGTCTCGTAAATCGGTAAAAATGTAGTACGAGGTATGTAAGTGTTCGGATAGTCCGACGACCGTATTTACTGCCAACATATCCAGGGATCTCTTGGGTCGCTTCCCGAAAATTCACCGATGACGTTTGATTCGAACATAATTAATCTTGGATTAATTACGGAGAGATTTTATCTAGGATAAAATACTATTTGAAGAGAGAGAACGATTAATTTGGAATTAATCGATAAAATAATATATTCGATATATTAAACGAAATTAGATTTCAATGCGGAATTAAAATTAGATTTTAATTCGGGCAAACGAGTTAATTTAGAATTAATTCGCTAGCGACGTGAATAGTAATTTTACTTGGCATAATTATTTAATTAAATTTGATTTAATTACGTCGCAACGAATAAGTTCGTTAATTCGGAATTAGCGAACCCGAGCCCATGAGTGTTTGCGGGCCCACTAGTATTTTGAATCAAGTGGGGCCCACAAGTCACATCATGTCACATCACTTGTCAACCTTTTACTTTTTGGTGATGATTTTAGGTGATGGAATGATGGTTACTTTTCCTACACTCAAACTTGATGGCTTGTGTAAGACTTTTACCAAAACTTTGGTAAATCATTTATTTGATTTTTGAAATCAAATTGAACAAGTCAACACACACATCTCACTCTCTCATCATTCACGCCACTTTGAAGCAATTTTCTCTCCCAATTTTTCTTCATTGCCCTGAGTAGCAAAGAGGAAGAAGAAGATTTGTTGCAAATCTTCAAGAGTGCTAGCACACAAAGGAATCATCCAAGGTGATAGGGAAACCATCCCAAAATCTTGGAATCAAAGACAAAGCTTGGAGCTTGTTCATCTTCAACAAAAGACCACATTGGCCGTGACTTCTACAAGGACAATGTGAAAGAATTTTTGAACTTGACGCATCCATAAACCGCTCATTGTAAGTATGATTCCGCCATACTTCTTTATTGTATTCACATTATTTTTATGCTTGAATGATCTTGGGACAACTTTAGGACAACTTTAGGAACCAACACCAACAAGCAAACCCGAGGCTAAGCAAACGAATTAAATCCAACAAGGTATTGATTTTGGAACTTTCCCTTCCGACTTCCGTTTCCCGCGACTTCCGCAACTTAAAGGGTAGTGCCTCCATATGAGGCTCGCCATCGGGACTTATGCAAAAATGCAATACCTACATCTAGCCTAGCTAGACATGGGCCCACTTACGTCACTAGAGACGATGGCTAACAGATCGATGACACTTGCACTTTTACCTAGTAAAAGGTATTTTAGGCATTTTGCCTAATAAACTAGATTCGTATACATCATTTGATTTATGATCAAATCCGTCCTAGTATCTACTCTTCGAAAGTGTGGATATACAAGTATTGTTAATGCATCCCAGACGACAATGCCACAAATAAGTCTCATCTGATTAATTCAGTTTGAGCTACTTGTTTGTCATGTTATATGTATGAGATTAATTTATATTCTAAATATAAATACTGTTATTCACATCTAATTTGTTTATCTTAATATCATCTTTATAAACAAAAGACATAGTGTTCTAGAATATAAAGGTATACCCGCAACGGGTTAAAACTAGATACAGAGATAATATTTATAACAAACATCCTCGAAGCCGAAATCTTGTCCCGCCTTCACTTCCTTCATGTCTACCTTGTCCATACGGCAGTCACACTTCTAGTGACCCCGCTTGCCACAGTTTAGGCAGACAACTTGGGATATGTCATTTTAAGAAGCTCTGGCTGTGCATAACGGATTGAGCACTAAATTTATCATCACAATGAGTCTTCATAAGCTCATGCTCTACTATTCGCTCAACTCCGGGGTCAGGACCGAAAGTTTTCTCTATAAAATAGAATAACTTCTCAGCTCCCAGGACTATCCTAAAGTTCTATTCCCAATCTAAAAATTAGAGCCGTTTAAACACATTTTCACCCAGGATTATGTTCTAAACGCTAATCTTTCAGTCATCTTGATTACAATAGTCCAACTATCCAATCAACGATTTCAGGTACAATTAAATGTAATGATTACTATAGTCTAACTATATAATCAACTACAATTGATCGGTTACATTCAAATGTATTGATTACTATAATCTAATTATATAACCAACTACAAATGAAGTAGTTTGAATACAGTCTAACTGTTCAATTAAAACAACAATTAAATGTTAGTCCAACTAATATATCTATAACTATTAATGACGAAAAATGAAATGAGCGCGTATTGGCAAGTATTTAAACGAAATTGCAAATTTAATACTTGCCTCCCACTATTTTTCGACGAGCCTCTAACCCTCTGTTGAGTACTCGGGAAACCTAGTTTCCTAGTGGGATAGGATCACGTTAAATAACACACAACCTTGACTTTGGCCAACAAGCTGTATGATATTTAACTAGGTAGATCTCAAAGATCAATTGGATCTCCTCCAACTCCTAGATCCGGTAGGTGGATCTCCAAGTCCGAAACATATATATAATTTATATATGCCAATATATCTGATATATTTTCCTAACCTTTTCCTATGAATCAACTAAGCATTGGGTTTGGCACACACAAGCTTAATGATTCCAGTCAAGCGGGACCCATTGACTTTGGGAAGCTTTGTAATCGATGTCGATGAACAAGAAGTGATCTTGACTTTAGGCCAACAAATCACAACTTGGGCAAGACATACGATATGGAACAAAGCCTTCATGATTCAAACACATCCGCGATGGACAAAGGTCTTGACTTTGGCCTACAAACCAGTGCCAATCTTGGATCTTGAGAATGAATCACTCAATGGAAGGAAAAACGCTTAATATAAAATGAGGGTTTTTGTCGCGATTTGGCAACCAATTTATTATCTTTAATTAGGTCTCATCATACACCTTTAAGCATGCATTCTAAAAGCATAATAAGGCGCGAATAAAATAATAATGATATGCGGATGGATATACGATACATTTTGTTCCTAGAACAAATCTCTCAATTTCCTCTCCCCGGCTAGCACTATTCTAACTTCTACCCAATTACATAATACTTCTAAAGAAACCTCATTTACATTGAGGGGAATTGGTGAGAAGAGAAATACAATGAGATAATGAGATAATAGGCTGGACACGCAGGTCCAATTTAATAAATTCTAAATTTATTACAACAATTTCCAAAATTGCCCTCACCCTTCTAATATCCATCTGATATACATTATTCATACATACATCCAAGTATTCACACAAAGCATGTTATTCAATCAATCTAATCCAATTAATTAATCTTTGATTAATGACCATCCAATGTTCATACAACGATTTGATTTGCGCGAGTCAAACTCGTTTAAGAATAAATACTCAAAGTAAGTATTCTTGAATTATATCGAACTACAATTTTGAATCCAATTTAAATTGTATCCAATACTAATTCATATTTAATTCAAATTAAATAATTACACTTATTTATGTGCCTTAAAGACTTGGATTCCAAATCCAATCTTGATGGGTCTCAAAGACCCAATTAGTATCCAATACTATTCAATTAAAGTCTAATGAGCTTTTAATTAATTCTTTAGGCGTGGGCTTTGGCCATTATGGATCAAACCCAAAAGCCTTGGCCCATTTAGGAATCATCATATGCCATAGAATCAATTTTGGCCCATTAGGCCCAATTAAATTATTAAAGGCCCTATTGTCATATTTTGGACTTTATGGAAATGGTTTTGGCCCAATATAATTCAAGACTAAAATTTGGCCCAACCAAACCCAATAGCCCAAATACAACAAATTAAATTAATACATTATTCCAAATTATATATTAATTCAATTAAAGTGCAATTAACACAATTAATTAATTAATCTAGTATTTCCAAAACACTAATTAATCTAATTAATCATGCTTAACATTTTAATTTATGTCTAACACAAATTAAAGCACAATCAGTCCATTCCAACATGCTTCACACTCACGGCAATACATGAAATTAACATCCAATTTTGATTTCAATCCAATTAAAACAACAATCAATATTCATTTCATGCTTTTAACATATCCAATTGCTAATTTTCAAAAAAAACACCATGAGTCCTCCTAGGGTAGTAATCGGCCAAACATGGATTTTGGGGATTTTTGATCTAATCAATTTATCACAAAATCAAATATGCACAAATCCAATTAAACATCATACAAGCTCAACCAAACCATCAATTTAAGAAAATACATACTTCAAGCATAAAATCCCAAATTAAAGTTTACAAACCCTATAAATTAAATCAAGCTTAGATCTCGCTCTGATACCATTGTAAGTGTCCTACACATGTCACGGGATCTCTAAGCGTGATTCGTGTGTTAAAAAAACCAAAAATAAGTTGCGGATGACTTACATTGATCGGTTGAGTTCAAAATTTTCATGGATATTGAAGCTTCCAAGCTCATGGGTGAGTATCTCTATCACCTTCATTTGACTCTCATATGTGCTAGCAAGAACAAATTAAACAAATTTATCTCCCTAGGAGAAACAATTTGTCCGAGAGAGAGGGAAGCAATCGGCTAAATTCTTCAAAAGAAAAGCCAATTGCTTCTCCTACTGCCTTCATAAATCAAAGGAAATTTGCCCAACCCAGAGAGCTATTTTCTCTTTTTTATTCGGCCATATTGCTTCTTAACTTCAGTGGCCATTCGGCCTTTCTTAAAAGAAGAAAGCTAAAATCGGCCAAACCAAAACACAGAGAACAATTGAATCCTTATCTTTCATTCGGCCAGGTCGCTTTTGGCCTTATTACCTTCGGCCTAGACAAAGACAGTGGCAGATCTTCAAAAGAAAAGGAAGCCAATTTATTTTTCTTGGCCAACGAATGAATAACAAGTCAGAGAGCAATCACTTTTAAATTTCTTCAAAAAAAAAAAAAGTAAAAGGTTGCCATCTTATTAATAATTGTCAGAGGCAAATGGCCAAAAGCATTTAATAGCCAATTCATTCTCTTTTAATTATGGGGCCATTCCGCCAATAGCATTAAAAGGCCATTCGGCCAAAATACATGAAGAGAGAGAGATTAAATTTCCAAAATTAAATCTGTTGAGTATTTTATAAGATATCACAAAAACCCATCACTCATATCTATCACCAAAGATGACCAATGATGTAAGTGAAGTGGGCCTCACTTTAAATTCAAAATTCAAGTGGGGTTGCTGAACACACTTTGGCTCGGATTCGTTCCGATTAAACGAATTCTCCGTCGTGGCACAATTAAATCTAATTTAATTAAATAATAATACCCAGTAAAATTATTACGAAAATCGCTCTGAATTAATTCCAAATTAATTCGTTCGTTAAAATTAAAATCCAATTTAATTTCCTGTTGAAATCAAATTTCAATTAATATATCTAATATATTATTTAGCTCAATTAAATAAATTAAATAGTAAAATCTAATTTAACTATTAAATTTATTTTACCGATTAATTCCAAATTAATCGTGTTTTCTCCTCTCGGTGAATTTAATCCCAGATAAATTCTCGACGCAATTAATCACATATTAATTCTTTCTCTGATAATTAATCCCAGATTAATTCTTGCCGTAATTAATCCCAGATTAATTCTCTCCCTCTAAATTAATCCCAGATTAATATTGTTCGAGTCAAACATCATCGGTGAATCTTTGGGATGCGACCCAAGAGATCCCTAGATGTTGGCTAGTGTGGCAGTAAATACGGTTATCGGACTATCCGAACACGTGTGTACCCGGTACCACGCACTTACCGATTTACAAAACATGGCTGGCTTCTGGCAAAGCACCGTGCCTACCCAATCTCCAGAAATATTACTACGGAATACATGATCTTTGTCAAGCGTAGTATATGTAGTATTGCATATTACGATCCAGTATCGGATGTCAATGCAAGGCCTGAGGCTGGAGTTGTGTCTGCCCCGTACGAAGTATATATCGATCACAAGCAACTAGTCTCTTTATGATCGGAAAAGTCATGGCCTAGTCATGAAGGGTTTTAAGGGGGAATATCGGTAACGCAGCGGAATAATGGAAATTCAAAATTTTCCGATTTCAAAGTTTTTCTTAGATCAATTAAATAAACTTATTTATTTAATTATCCAATTATCAAATCCTGAAAAATTACACAAGAGATCAAATTTCTTGGTAATTACCGAATTTCCCCAAAACTGTGAATTGATTATTTTAGCCCAAAAAATTATCAAATATAATTTTGGATGATTCTAAATCATTTCTAAAATGTTTTTCAACACATCTAATGCATCGAAATCAAATTTCACACAAATCCCTAATTTTTAGTCTAATGCCGTGAGCCACCCAAAATTTTCAATTAATTGCAATTTGGTCCCTTTAGTTCAAAACATGCCAAGTTCAAATCCAATCAACCTAAAATTACATGCATCATATTCATACCATAATACATCACATATATGAAAGCCCCAAATTTGGAGTGGGTTATGAACCCTAATTTTCAATTTCATCAAATTGTCCAATTTCACCAAATTTACAAAATCCAACACTTTAATCCATTCAATACTTCACCAATCTAGCCTCACCACTTTGAAACAACTCTAGAACAATTCTAGGTCACCAATGAGTGGTTTAACAACTCTAGAATGGCAACTTGATTTTCCAAAAATCAAAAGTAAAGCTTTGAAACCATTTCAAGCTTACTTACATGCATCAATCTTTCATCAAAGTTCACAACCAAAATAAACACAAACTATAAGAAGAGAGAGACAGCAGCAAAGCAACAAAATGATGCTAGGCATGTTAGAAACATTTTTCATGTTGAAAACTTTAAAGAAAAACTTACAAAACTCAAAAATTTCCAAGCTTTTTCCTTTAGCCTTCAAGCTTTTCTCTCGACTTCTTTTATGTTATTTGGTATCTAATGAACTTGTCTAACCCTAAAAATGAAAAAACAAAATATATCTTCACCCAAAAAGAGCCTTGGCCGAAATTAGGTATAAAAATATCTAGATATTTAGTTTTTGTTTATTTAAAGCCAACTTGCCAACTTGTTTTAGAAATCATTAACACTTTAATGTAATTCGAATAAGTCAACAATTGCAACTCAAAATATAAACACTATATTCAATTTAGGGTGTGGCCGAAAATTACAAATAAAAAGGAAAATGGATATTTTCAATTTTAACAATTAAAACAAATATCCAAGGAAGTCAAATTCAATTTGACAACTTTTTCCTTTAATGTAAAGTCAAACATTTACACTTACATCATTTCCTAACTTTATCATTTGGTAAGATATTTATATTTTAATTATATTAATCATTTAACAACTAAATAATTAAATACAAATATCTCAAATACATATATAATGATATATGTCAAATACCTTTATCTG
This sequence comes from Zanthoxylum bungeanum, assembly GCA_019454045.1. NCBI lineage: Eukaryota > Viridiplantae > Streptophyta > Magnoliopsida > Sapindales > Rutaceae > Zanthoxylum > Zanthoxylum bungeanum. The sequence continues at coordinate 4,255 of SKCR01023403.1, read as the reverse complement.
ACAATTTATTAATGTGTATTTAATAATATCATATATTAAATACAAATACACTTTAATTAGGAAATGACGGTTCGACCCGTTCGCATGTATTTTTCGTTTAACGTTTAAACGATTTATAAATAATCACCATTATTTATAAAAGTCGCCCTAGTGCTCTACGAGTATATTTCATTAGTGAGACTCTATAGATTCAGGAATATCCATCACAAAATCCAATTTCGTGTCCATAATTTACCCACCCGTAAATTATGACGACCACAAATAAACTAGCTGAATCATACAGGTCGAGGTCATTGCATACATATAATCCCTCCATCATAGGTATCCGGATAATACCAGAGATATAGATATAAACGTCAAATCTCTATAGGTATTATCCTGTCGACGTATCTATTAGCAATCTCTAAATAACATTCGGAACTCACTTCCGAAGTATATTGTGGCCACATATTTAACAGACTGCTAATCATATATGGACTACCTATGCTCTGTACACAGAACTGACGGATCCTATCTTGATACACACAGGATATCCTAAGGATCGGTCCACACCCAACGAACAGGCGAAGGTCTGATCTAAATAGATCGGTGACGTGACTGCCATCTAAGTGTGGAGGATGTCTCATACATCCACAGTGGTATCTCAAGTCGAACGACCACTATGCTACTCAACCCGAGAAGATTCTTATTGACGTTGGTGTACCATCCATTAAGAATCTTCAGTGAGTCATTCAGTGTTTATCCACTATAAACACCTACATGTCTATACGAGTCTCCCCAGACTCATGGTTCATTGGGATAAACCATCAGACCAAGTCTCGATATACTACATGTACTGGTCTCAACGGATTTGACTAACCAACATGTGTTAGTAAATCTTGACCAGGAACTATATTTGATAATATACATTTAGCAGTGACAATTCTCAATGTCAATTACAAACTAACTTTGTAACTGTGTACTGCATTATATATTATCGGGCCTTTGTCTAATATATATACATATCACTAAACCACATTTAGTTTCAATCTAATCGTAATCAGATCGAATACGTATATAAAAACAAGAGGTGCAACCATAAATAAGTAATATTATGGAAAAAAAAAAAAAGATTGTTCGTATTCATGAATCAAACATAAATACGGAGCGGATTGGCGCTCTGAGCACCAACCCCAAAAATTTCTCCCACTTGCTCTTGTGCCAATCCACGGTATCATATACACATCTCAATGTGTATCGTATACTCATGGCTCTCAAAAGCTCACCTAGCACTTAAGAGGTAGGCAACAAGAAGTAGGTCCGCTATAACATATTGAGTTTGTCAGACAAACTTCATCGTTTCCCATAGCCAACATCTTTAATATTTTGTATAATCTAAATTATACATTAATATGAATCGGACACTACATCAGTATTGTGCTACAGCTACTGAGTTGTCCAAGTATTCAGGGATCAAATCCAAAATACTATGCGGACAACCGCAAGCACAACACCAATATAAAACTTCTAATTTATAAGGTCACTGTGCAACTTCATAAGTCAATACTTCATAAGTTGCATCTAATTCCACTAAATAGTAGAATCCTTCGTGACCCTCCCACTGCATCTTTTGTGACTCTTTATGACTTAGACTGTCTAACATAATAATTAGTCTCAAAACTAATATGACCCAAATGGTTGCAGACTAAATGCTCCATAAATTAAGAAACTCGTTCTTAATATCTTAAAGATCATAAAGATTATGTTTCAAGATCCATCCAATGGTCTATAAGGTATCAACATAACTCGTAACAATTACGATTAAAATGATATCTTAATCGCACATAATAAAGTATTTATTATGTCATCATCAAATGATACATAAGATTGATTAGACATTCTAATCAATATCTCTTTCAAAAAAGGAATCATCATTTACGAAAGATGAATACTTTATATAAGACACACATTAACTGTCAAACAGTTATACTAACTGTCATACAGATAGCCTTGTTGTGTCTTTTATTAGATCATATCTAATGCACGACTAATAGGAGTATCTCACAAGTCTCCAAGTTTTATATCTTATATATAAAATTTATATCATATATAACAGAGACTACTCCCACTGCTTTCATGGAGTAAAGAAGACTTAGGTAAACCTTTTACCTCACAAACATCTCATTATTACTGTAATAATGATAATGTTGTTAGGATATATAACACTAGAAAGTAATTTGTACGCTCCCACTAACCCTTCAATCACATATGTATTCTCTATACTTTGACAAGATCAGACAATCTGACTGATGTCAAAAATAGAGAACACGGATTTCCGGAAGACTTATCCGAGTCTACAATAGGCTCTATAAGCTAGCACACTAAACTGCGATCTCAGTAGAACACAAACTTTAGGGCCATTCCAGAACGAACTCTTCAAACAAAGAAATCACAACTGATCACTTATCTGAATAAGTCATTCAAAAATGCCACTTTGCATTCATTAGCTAAAATGTACAGTTTAATATCAACATTAACCAATATATCTTTAATTGTTCAATTAGCGTGACTAGAGAAAAGTTTTCTCAGAATCTATAATAGATCGATGAGTATAACTTTTCTCAGTGTCATATTATAAAGGTCAAACCTTTAATAAGCTAACATTTCTTTCGCTGCGCAAACAATTAGCACAAATCATGAACTAATTCATAATGAAAGCTTAATCAAGTTCAAAACTTGATCGTAGTAAGCTACGAACAATCTTAGATCTATGGTTCAATGATGAACTTCCAGAATCGATATCAAATATCGCTTCCATTATAAGTTATAGGATAATTTTCTTCAGTAAGAAAACAACAGAACCATTAAGCATCAAATACTCGTAAATGATTTTGTTATCCTATTGGACTTGTACGGAAGATGTATAAGGGTTATTTCATCATAGTAATTATGTAGTTCCAATTATAGTTTATCATTCTCACATTTGACTTCAATAAGTCAAGTCTTTTCTACAATTGTAAACATCTGATGTTACACACCAAGTAATAAAACGATTTTAATACTTAGGATCGTAGGAAATATATTCTATCAAATAGAATACAATATTCTATTAAACAGAATAAACGATAAACTTTTACTTATACCTCTAAGGTGTAAGTAATTTCCATTATATAACTATTATATAAAAGAAAGATTCAAATCTCAAACTTTTCAAGATTCGAATTTTCTACCTATACATATCATATATGTAACTGTAGAAATTAATGGAACCTAAATTAAAAAGATGAACTAGTATTACTGGAGCATAACCCCAAGAGTATTGAAACTAATTCGGTAATACTCAATATCAATAAGAATCAAATCATATAAGATTCTACTGCTCCCATTATTCAATTTCATCAAGATGGAATCGTGGAAGAACAATATTGAATATGAATCATATTCACTGAATAACCTTAGAACTAATTGCTTTAAATTCATATGTTTGATTGTATCAAAGATCTTTGAACAGTTCAAATACATGTAATGAATTTTAAGGATGGAGTTCTAAAAAAAAAACTTCAGATTGAATATCTTTGAACCAGTAAAAAATACTCAATCTGCTTTTCATCAGAACAGATTGAAAGTTCTTGATACTTTCAAGACGTTCAATATGTGTTCCTTTAGAAAAACATAACTAAGTTATGACAATTCACAAACTAATTTACGAAGTAAAGAAAACTACCTTAAGCAATTACAATTCATTAAACTACATACATCTTATGTATCGGTTAAATAAATCTGGTGGTCCAATGACAATCATTGGTTAAACGAGATCTTAATCACCTTCCTGAATACAATATTCATTAAATGATAAGGATGTGTGGTGTGATCTCGTATCAAGCCATCCTTTACCATACAGAATAAGCATCTAATGCTTAAGTGATTAAACTCATAAAGCACCGTTCAAAATTATTTACTTTACCAAATAATTTTTCTTAATGTTTATCTCTACGTCAATGACACTACTAGTTATATTAAAATATATAATAATCGTTTATAAAGAACAAGTAACTATCCAATAGTCGCAAGTTCTGATATCAAATATCAAAACAATCATTAACTAATATTTTAAATAACTAGACTGGAGATCTGGTATCCAATACCTATAGTTGTAGTATTGTGAAAATCGATATTTTCTATACACAACTATAAGCATCTCCTTTCTTTAGATGTACTATTTACATTCAACTATTCACAACAATTGCAAATAACTGATTACCAAATTGTGTCAGAC